>CM034355.1:89953165-90248205 GCA_019925275.1 Mytilus edulis | reverse complement strand
CCATCTGAGAGTATCTTTGATTTTTTAAAATGACGAATAGTATGGCACATTCCTTGAAGAACCATTAACCGTCGACAATGTTATCTTTATTGCAGTTAATTCCTTATATGAAAAATCAAGTAACCACGCACTAAATTTATCATCGGAATTCCCACTGCAGCTAAATATTTAATGGTATAACTTTCCTTGTCTTGAGCCATTAAAGTGCCATCTTTCCATATATCGACGTCCTATATGTCTATGTTTAGATAATAATTGGAAGAACAAGTAGGATATCAATTTTTATATGTATAGAAAGGCTAACGGATCAAAATATTCAGCAATACAGCAGACCACAGCAATCATCAACACTTGATGCAAAACAGATGGAACAGCACAAAGACAAACAACACAGGCAGTCGATAGCCTTACTTGTTACAGGAAACTAAGTAGAATAGGCAAAAATGACATAGGCGGGCATTTCACTCACATCAATTTCAAGTGAATTTAAATTCATCTGAATCTCACGTGAAATTCACATAAATTTCACCTCAAACGACCTTATACATGAAACTCTCGTTAAACGATTTTTGTGAGTTTTATGTGAACCTCATGTGAAACTCATTTGAATTTCACATGGAAATCAAGTATATTTTTTTTTCATGTGAAATTCATATGAATTTTCAAACAGAGTCTAAATTTTTAAATTGAATTAAAATCATGAAAAACATTACTTTTTTGCATTTTTTTTTATGTGAATTTCATGTGAGATTCATGTGAAATTAAAGTGAGCAAATTTTGCCTGTGTACATGGGTGTCATTCAGTTTATCGAGAGTTATGATACTGAAATAATAACTAACGATGGTCAAGCATTGTGATCAGATCGTGAAACATTTACGCATTGTTAAAAAGTAATTCGTCATGATTCATCGTCTGAATCGATATTAAATAAAACCTGATTTTAATAAATTTAACGTTGTCGTCCAAAGTTTGAACATCAAACTGATTGCAACAGAAAATGATTTAGTTCTTATCTATAGCATTTAGCGTCAAGATACACAGAAAAAAGTCCCATAAAACCTAACTTGAGGAAAACTCAAAATCAGCAGTTTTAATTTCTTATGGAAATTAAAATTGGAAAGGGAGATAACTCTGCAAAAATGAGTCATTTTTTCAGCTTTTGCTTGCTTTTCTTAAATGTTAAATATTTGACTATATTATATAATCTTCTGCTCATTAAATGCACAAAACCGAAGTGTTTTGGGCATTTCTAAAAAAAAAATTGGCACATTTCTCATATAGAAATTGCAAATGTTTAGCTTTGTGACCATTTAAAAAAAAATGTTTTATTCAATTTGAGATTCTATACCTTGACATGCTGAAAAAAATCTAATAAATGATCAACTTATGAATTATGAATTATAGGTTGTTGCTTGATAAAAGATATGAAAACCCCTTCAGAGTTGTTTTTTATACTCTAAAGACGGCTAAAATATAAATACATTCTGTTGAATAGAAGCGACAAAGTTATAATTTTATATCAATTTTCATTGATATTTCTAGCTTTTAAGCAGAGTTATCTACAATATTAATGCAAATCTCCATACGAATTTAAAATTAAAATTTTTGAGTTTTCCTCAAGTTAGGTTTTATCATTATTGGGATTTTTTCTGTATATATTTGGAGTATAATGCTAAAGATTAAAACTTAAAAAATCTTCTGTTACAGTCAATTCAAGGGTAGTGCTAGATTGACTGGACTATTGTGTTTTATTATATTATTAAGCCATGATTATGTGTTCATAATGCAATTTGTGCCGTGTAAGCCGTTATTACAAGAATCAATTGTCCAAATATAAACGAAAAAATAAAACAACTGACTGCTGAATTGATTTCGATAAAGTTGAACTGTTGGGATTATGGTATGATTATGTTCATGATGAAAAACGGTCACGCTAAATATCATGTTAGGTCGCAATCTAGCGGCCATTTTCGAAATTCTATGGAGCTGTAAGGTGTGAAAAGTCGAGTACACAAACATGAAAGCAAACACTTCGATATTATAAATTATCGAAATGGTGGGTCACTTAAATATCAAAATGTGATTTATATTAAATTTTATGAACACATTTTTATTTAAAACATAAGTTATATATATATATATTTTCATCATTTTCCGTGTCTCCCTTAAATGTTACCATAGATTGATAGTTCAATGTTTTTAAGTACCAACATAATTCAGGGGTGTTTTAAAAATGTGACAGACAAATGAATGTTATATTAGAAATGAGATTTTTTTTAAAGATTTGTTGTTCAATGTTAAGAAAATGCTCAATTTTTCTTCAATTTCAATGAAGTTATCACTGTGTCTCCCCCGAAATGCTACCACGTCAAAATTGAACAGTATATTTTGCAAGAAATATCAAAGTTATGTAATATATATAATTTTATTTTCCATTGACTGGTTTTTGGTCTTCTATTTTGGCATTTGACACGTTCTGTTATTAATTTGGGAGTTAGTAATTTATAATTTGTTTTAAAAGGTTATAAATTAATTTGAAATTTGGCTCTATCACAATTTTGTTAATCATGGGGTGATCTTAAACGCGTCGAAGTTTTCGAATAAAAACAATAATTTCATGCAAAGGGTTAACATAGATACCAGGATTAAAATTTTACGTTTATGCCAGACGCGCGTTCAGTCTACAAAAGACTCATTATGACGCTCGAATCATAAATTGTTTAAAAGGCCAAATAAAGTAGAAGAGCATTGAGGACCAAAAATTCCTAAACGTTTTGCTAAATACAGCTAGGGTAATCTATTCCTGAGAGTTGCATATACAACTTATTAAAGAAATCTTGGGCGTAATTAAGTATAACACTATAAGGCCTTGAATGATGCATGTAGTTCCGAACTTCAAAAGTTCTAAGTTTTGTAAACAGTTAATTTATAATTATGAACATATCAATGATAACTAAAGTCAATAAGGTCATATGTTAAACATGTTTCCCCTGCTTACAGTCATCTTTGATGACAAATCAGCTGCATGGTGAAAACACATGGTCTCATGGAAAGAAACATTCATGTTATGGTTCGTTTAAATCCATTAAGCGGTTTTCTAGAAGAAGACATTTGTATATATTTCCCTAGGGTCCTTTGGTAACTAGGTCCCCCGTTAGGAGCCATCTTAGTTGATGGATTTGCTCCAAAGTAACAACATTTGGTCAGCACCTAATAAATAACATGCATTCCATGTTTGGTTTCATTCCATTCAGTGGTTATTCAATAGAATACTTTTGTATATATTTCACAAAGAGTCCTTTGTTAAAATTAGTTCCCCGATGGCAGCCATCTTAGATGATTGATTGGCTGGCTATAAAGTAACCGAACTTTAGGAACATTCATGCCATGTTTAATTTCATTCCAATGAGTCACTGAGTGTTTCTCTAAAAGAAAACATTTGCATATATTTCCCATACGGTTCTATGTTCAACTCAGTCCCCCACTGGTGGCAATTTTGAATGATTGATCGCCATCAAAGCCACAAAACTAGATCAGCACCTCATAAGGAACATTCATGCTATGTTTTATTTCCTTCAATATAGTGGTTCCCTAAATCAAGACATTTGAGATTAAGAATTGAAATAAGGAATGTGTCAAAGAGACAATAACCCAACCAAAGGGCAGATAACATTGCTATGTATTGTCCATATGTTAAACTTAGTCCCTCTATGGTAACTATCTTGGATGACGGATCTGCTTCAAAGTAACAAGGCGGACGGTAACTCATAAGAAACAGTCATGCCATGTTTGGTTCATTTTATTCAGTGGTTCTCTTAAAGAAGACATTTGTATATATTGGCCATAGGGTCCTTTGTTAAACGAAGACTCCCGCTGGCAATCATACAGTATGATTAATTAGCTACAAAGTTACAACACTTGGTCAGCATCTCATAAACGGGAATATTCGTGTAATGTTTTGTTTCATTGTGGTTCTCTAGAAGAAGTTTAAGATATAATTAGTTAACGGACGACGGACAATGAACGATGGGCGCAAAGTGCTGAGAAAGCTCACTTGACCTTAAGGTAAGCAGAAAATAAACATACTAGCAATTAGTGTATCATAAAGAAGAAAATGTGCGCAAATGTAATGCACCGAGTTGAAGTCCATCCTACATTGCATCCCCTTAATACGGGTGTTCTCTTGATCGAGTTGTCTAAGTAATCGAACAACTATATCACTAGCATTGCATCACTAAGGTTGTGAGCTGAAAAATACAAAAAGGAAATAAACAATGGTATGTGGAATTTTATATGGGAGGGAAAATTTGATAAAAGGGACGTGTGTTGCTTACCAGTAGAGGAAGGTGGTGGGTATGATCAATATAGACTCGTTCATCAACTCCAAACAAATCAAAAGTATGCAAAAGATTCTAAGATCTAAAACAGATAACTGGAACACGATAGCCAAATGGTTGTTACAGATCTAGAAGTTTGATATCAAATATAATTGTGATATTTTTTAGCAAAATGTTCGGATTAACAAGGATTACAAATAAAAGAACTTTTCCCAAATACTGTCTTGATTTAATCAAAACACGGTCTAAATTTAAAAGTAAAAAAACAATATCCTAAACCAACAACTATTTGGAAACATAAACATTCAATACATCAAAAAACTTTAGAAAAAGTGGAATTCAGACCATAAAAGATATTTGGGATGAAAAAACAAAAAAATATCAAAAGCGCCAACTGTATATACAATATCCTTATTAATAGATAAAAGAAACTGGATTTTGGAATGGACAAGACTCTTCCAAAGTCTTTCAAGGACAGACAAATACGTCCACGTTCACGTTCACAAAAAAGGGTTATTTTATCAAAAATACTTTACAATAAACAGAACGCAGTAATATTCCCAAGTAAAATATCTTTGAAATTAATCCAATATTCAGTAAATTTAGATATAGTTCCAAACTCACATAAAATGGAGTATTCAGTATAATTCGGAATTTCCTTGAAATAAGATAAATTTAAATGTAAGCATGTCCTGTAGAATTAGGCAATTCAAATAATGGTAAATGCCATTTTTGTAAAAGAGAAAACGAAACCCTCACACATCTTTTTCATAGCTGTAACATTATAATGGTTATTCGGTAATATATGTTTGATACGTTTACAACTTGGCAGTTTAATTGAATCTATGGATATATAATTATCTTTGAAAAATTTTGCAGCTGAAATAAAACTTATGGTAAATCTTATACATTGATAAGTGACTTATCTATTTTGTATTTACCCTCTTTTCCTTTTTAGAACATTGAATATCAAACAACAGAAATATATCCTACCGTAGTCTTTCATCGGTCATCTTGATGGTTCGTTCAGTATTTGTGTTTGTATATATCACACGGAAAAACTCGGCATTGACGTCAATACGCTAATACGAGCGTTCAAAATTAGTGCAGAATACAATTTTTCTACTCTTCTAAATAAAAAAACATTTCTAAAGATATGTTGTCATTGCGATTCAAAACTATTGTACACAAAAGTCAATTTTCTAATGGCCGTTTCAAACCTGACTTCCGCATGCCTACACACATTTTAGAACTTCACAAAATCCCATTTCCGGTTTCCATTGCTTTGTTTACATTCCATTCAGCGTCATCCATCTTAGTGGCAGACAAAATAGGCCAAGCCAATCGTAATTTTAAGAACTACAAAATGACAAGAACCTAACGTCTTACACGATTTTCCCGCGAAAAAAAAACCTATACAAAATGAAGGAAAACTTTAGGAAAAAAACGACGTTCATTAGAGTTATTAAAAAACAATAAAAATATTTTTTTCCAAAAAAAATAGAGTCAATATAAAAAGATCAATATTCTGACCATCATGATCGTAGGTAAATATTCATATACAATGTCACTAATGTTTAATTTCATTGCTAACAATGAGGTTTTCTATTGAATTAACCCCCAATTTATTGCACACTATTTCAAAACAATATCACACTAACAAATGACGTAGTTGCCTAAGTCTAAAAAATCACCTAATTGACAACAGAGCTATTTAATTGGGTATAACGAGTAAAGGCGTCGCGTGGTCTGACGCCATTGGAATTAGAATGTAAACAAACAGGGTTTACGACTGGTCAGCAGCTTTAGTGCGGAACAGCATCGAACATTCAGTGACTGAGAAACAATTATGAGTAACCAAGCTTGACAATACACCGTAATAAAAAAATCAAAGCTAACTTTTTAGAAAAAAAAGAAAAAATCAGATCGACCCAGATTGAGTTTCTTTGTTTTGAATGCTTTCCTATATTTTGTAACATTTTGGTGGGAATGCCTAATCCACAATAAAACTTATTGGGAAAAGACACTTTTCAAAATGTATGTAAAATAAATCCTTTGTCCATACTAGGATTCGAACTGAATACCTTTAGCATACCAAACATCGACACATATCCCTACACCAGAACGACTGGATACGAACTCTCACTACTTCAACAAAATTAAAGGAAGCAAGATATTTTCATAAAAGAGGGACGAAAGATACCAGAGGGACAGGCAAACTCAAAAGTTGGGCGGGTATACAGACCTTCATTCGTTTGGATTCTAACCCTTTTCATAAATACTGCCATGGGGTGGTCTGACACTGAAACACCGCGTCCTCATGGGATAACTATTACTTATAAGTATAATGTCTCACGTTTCATCAGTATAAGGAGAAACTATTGCATGTACGGTACTAGCGTATAGTTTTATTAGTTTTTAAAACTTTATTTAATTTGCCAATCTTGCCTAACCAGTTATCAAAGGTACCAGGATTATAATTTAATACGCCAGAAGCGCGTTTCGTCTACACACTACTCATCAGTGACGTTCAGATCTAAAAAGGTATAAAGCCAAACAAATACAAAGTGGGAAGAGTATTGGGGACCCAAAATTCCAAAAAGTTGTGCCAAATAGTATATTTTCAAAATCTGATGATACTGAAGAGAGTTCTATAGAAACTGATGGCCATTTGACAATTTTATAGCAATAATCATGATCAGTTTAGATCTAAATTTCCTGAATGGAAATTAATTACAAGCACAACACATATTTTAGATGTTATTGAAAACGGATATAAGATATTTTTAAAGACAGAACCCAGATAAAAATTGATGAAGAATAACAGACCTGTACTTAATAATAAAAAAAATTTTAGATAGAGAAGAGATATATTTCAGAGGTAAAAGAAAGGTCTTTTGCTGTAAACCCTCTCACAGTTGCTTACAATAAGAACAAACCTAGACTGGTTTTAGATTGTCGACATTTGAACCCACATTTCTTTAAATTTAGTACGAAGATACAGAAAACGCAAGAGAACGTTTTTAAAAATGGTGTTTCTATTTAGGTATGATTTGAAATCAGCATATCACCATATTGAGATCACAGAAATACACAGATCTTTTCTCGGTTTTGCATTTGTTTTGACGGTATAATGCGATTTTTTGTGATTAATGTATTACCATTTGGCATTGAAACAGCTGGGTATATATTTACCAAAATGAAAAGAGAAGATGTTAAACAATCAAAAACAGAAGGTAAACGTGTCATCGTATTTTTAGATGACTGTCTTGGCGGAGACAATGATTTTGAAAATAGTATGAATATATAAGTTAAAATACACTTGAAAGATTAGGATTTTGAATAGCTCATTAGAAATGTCATTGGTTACCTAGTAAGAGTATGAATTGGTTTAATAGTTGTTTTTGTTGTTGTTTTTATATTACTTTATATATGTCTATTGTTTACATGTATGTGATAGTAGATTAATTATGTTTTATTCATATTGTTAACATTGTATGTAGGGAGCCTTATTGAACATTGGTTTAATCCAAATGAGTTACTCTCTTTAAATAAAGATATTGTTATTAATATTGTTATTGAGGAAAGAGAATTGAGGGAGCCGAAAATAGTATTTGCAAATTATGCAAAGAAATTACAAATGGTAGATTATTATTCAGTACTAGATTTTTAGCTAGTATTTTCGGTCAATTAATTTCCATTATGATTGTTATCGGTAACAAGGTGAGATTACACACCAGATACTTATATGATTGTATCATGGGACGAGTAAGTTGGGATGCTCCTGTAAAGATGAATCCAGATGCTCTCACAGAAATTTTATTCTGGGATAGCTAGCTCACAAAATTAAATGAGCATGGTGTTGACATTTGCAGAGTTGATCATGATTTTGTGTCAGATATTGATATATTTTGTGACGCCTCAGATGTAGGTTTCGGTGGTTATTTATCTACCCATTTTAGTGTTGTTCATTATGTCGACAACAGAAAAATATCAGGTAATTGAATGAAAAGTTGGAAGGTTCAACGTGGCGAGAATTAGAATGCGTAAGACGAGTATTATGCACTTACGAAAGTAAATTTAGCTCAGATAAAAAGTCGGTTAACATCAACTCTCACAATAAAAACGTTCCACATATACTAAAATTCGGCAGTAAGAAAACCATACTAAAAACATACAGGTAGCAGTAGATATATTATTATTCACAATATTTGTTCATATAGAATATTACTTTAAATTTTAAATGGCTACCAAGGGCAGACAAATTGAGCAGAATAACTGATAAAGATGCTTGCTGGAATATCGGGAAAACTGTATGTATTGTATTCATGCATGTCTTATATTAGATATGAGCGTATAGGGTATACCTTAATTAAAGTCATAAGAAACCTCAAATTAAAAAACATAATGCATATGATTTTTTATTACACAATGGATTGTTTTCATTATAAAACTTATGTACATATACTTTTTTTCTGAAGAAAATTCTTTAATTTGTTCATATTTAAAAGAAGTTTACTTTATTTTCATTGCTTTTTCCCAGGAAGCAATTCTCCGACATATTTTCCGTATGCAAAGTGACCTCAGTGTGACCCATCTCGTAAAAATCCGGTGATCGCAATACGTATGAATGGCCTTAAAATAAACTATTATCGGATTGTACATGGTAAACACGTGCTCAATATCCATGCTTTTTGTTGATTTGTTGACAAACAGGTGACAATCGTTAAACTTCGGCTTCAAAACAATATGTTATAGATAATGCATATTTTAAGGTTTTTCTTGTCGTAGAACACCCTGAGTATTATTTTTTATAAAGATTTACAAAATTTAGTATCCTATATTACCGACAACACTGAGTGGGATATTCCTTTCTAATGCGTTCAGGTTTTAATACGCCCTACGGCTCATTTAGAATAGCTAGGGACATCTGGTACAACTGTGGTCTTTATGGACATTGGGCAAAAGACTGTAAAAAAGGGGGAAATTCAGCAGCTTCCAGAGGAGCATCAAACTGAGAGATCTCCAGATATTCTTAAAGGTACAGAATGTAGATAATTTTGACTCTTTTTATGATTATGAATCTGGTACCTCTTGTATAAACGTTAAAAACAGACTGAAAAATTCTTTAGATTTTTGGAAAAATTTTAATGCTTCAAAGTTTAATTTAGATTTAATTAACGAACCAGAGAAATTTTTGCTAAGAAATAATAAATCTGCTTTAGAACATAAAGATTTTGTAGAAAAGGCAGTTCAGAAATTAATTGATGATAGCTTGATAGAAGAGGTATCGAACAGACCGCATGTTGTTAACCCGTTAACTATATCGATTAATTCATCAGGTAAAGGTCGTCTAATTTTAGACTTGAGACACGTAAACAAACAAGTTGTTTATAGTAAGATTAAGTTTGAGGACTGGAAAACTGCCTTCAGTTTTTGACAAGCGATTGTTTTGGATTTGCCTTTGATTTAAAAGCAGGATATCATCACATTAAACATTTCCCCTAATCATCAGAAGTATTTGGGGTTTTCTTGGAAGTTCGGTGAAGCGGTAAAATATTTTGTTTTTACAGTTTTACCGTTTGGCCTCTATTTAGCGGAGTACGTATTCGCTAAAGTTGTAAGACCTTTAATTGCTCACTGGCGCAAAGACGGCATCAAAATTACAGTGTATTTAGATGATGGTTTATGTTTAGCGGAGACTGAAAAGCTATGTTGTGAACAATCTGTGAGGGTCAAAAACGATTTGATAGTGTCAGGTTTTGTTCCAAACAAGGACAAGTGTATATGGACACCTGTTTAAAATTTAGTTTGGCTTGGTTTCACTTGGAATTTGAAAAGTTCTTTGATGGAGTTGGCGTTAATTAAAATAGAAAATTTTATCCATTTGATTGATGTAATTCAGTCTAAAGCTTTAAAGTTAAAATTAGGGTTTTAGCTAAATTATGTGGAAAAATAATTTCCTTTTCACCAGCTATTGGAAATGTTACTCAGATTATGACCAGGTTTACTTTTTCTGATATAAATTTAAGACAAGACTGGGGTCAGTACGTTGATTTGAGACAACACTCAGTATAGTATTCAAGAAATTATGCTTTGGAAGCAAAATATTCACTGAGAAGCCAGTACCGTTATTACGGAATAATTCTGAATTTAATGTTTTCACTGATGCTACTGATATAGGCGCAGGAGGTTATTTGCAAGGTATTGATTAAATTGCACACAGACAGTGTTCTATGACAGAGGCAACAAAAAGCTCCACTTGGAGAAAAATCAAAGCAATTGAATTAACATTAGATAGTTTTGCGAAAGTATTAGAACACAGTTCAGTTGCTTTTTTCACAGGTAATCAAAATGCTGTTAGTATTATTAAGAAAGGAATTTCGAAGCAAATTACCACACTTGCAAGGTTTAGCTTTATCAATTTTTAATACTTGTGTGTCGTGCAATATTTCATTATATGCACAGTGGATTCCTAGAGAGGAAAACGATAAGGCTGATGCTTTGAGTAGAATTATTGACATTGATGATTGGGACATATCTTTTGAATTTTTCGATTTTTTGAATAGCATCTGGGGACCATTCACTGTTGATATGTTTGTTAACATGCATAATACAAAGCTGACTATGTTTAATTCGAAATATTGGAATCCTACAACCTCAGCGATAGATGCATTCACTTGCAACTGGCATGGCGAGAACAACTGGTTACTAGTTCCGCCAAATAGTCTAGTTAGTAACTGTATTTATAACCATTTACTTTCTTGTGAAGCAGAGGGTACACTTGTTGTTCCTAAATGGCAGTCTGCTGCATTTTGGCCTTTGATTTTTAAACAGAACTCAGAATACGCTTGTTATGATGTTGATGTTTTAGAATTTCATGAAGCAGAAAGAATTTTTGTTGCTGGTAACAATTTAACTCTTTGTTTGCTTATGGCCAATTTCATGGGAAAATATTAGCTGTACGGTTAAATCCTTCGGTTGTGTAATATGTTTATTTATTTTACAGATTTATATTACCACTGGGTATTGCATTTTGCTATGTTGTTACTGTGTACACTCATTGGACTGCCTTTTTTGGTCACTGGACCCTCATCTTATTGGTCGCTGGACTATTGTTATAGATTGCATTGTTTTACCAAGTCACTGGACTAGTATGGATATAGTTTCAAGGTACTGTATTTTATTTTTATAACTGTATTTTGTATATATATTTTGCAGACAATATTTTCTGTTGGATTTTGGTCACAGAACGAACAGATTACCCATCCTGAACTTAAATCATTGTTTAATAGTTTATCTTCAACCATTCTTGATGCTCGTGCAAAATCTACAGTAGAAAAATATGCTGGATATTTTAAAAGATTCGTTAAATGGATTGAAAAATACTCTGAAATTAGATGTGTATTTATACCCTGTCAAGAATTTTATGTAGGTCTATATTTACAAAATTTATTTCAATCAGCTAATCATTATAGCGTTATAGAATCCGCTTTTTATGGAATTAAATGGGCACATAATCTTGCTGGGGTAGCTAGTCCATGTGATTCTGAAATGGTTAGATTGATCGTAGAAGCATCAAGAAAAAAATTGAACAGAACTATAGAGAAAAAGAGTCCAGTTACTTCTGATATTATGATCAAATTATTTTCGAAGTACAATTCAATTGGTCGTTCTCTTAAAGATTTACGCCTATTAACAATGTGTGCACTATCTTATACCGGATTTTTAAGGTATCAAGAACTTTGTAGTATAAAAGCAAAGCACATTCCAGTTTGTAATCAATATATAGACACTTTTATTGAGAAGAGTAAAACAGACTGTTACAGGAAAGGCAGACATGTATTGATATCAAAGCTTGACACTCCACAATGTCCATGTACAATATTAGACTGTTATTCAAAAGAAGCAAATATTGATTTGTCTTCAGATATGTATATATTTAGACCTTGGTCATTTTTGAAGAAATCAAAGAATTTTGTTCGATGGAAGAAAAACGATAGTTTGTCGTATACCAGAGCGAGAGAATTGATTAAATGTGCATTATCAGAGATTGGTTGTAACTCTAAAGATTTTGGTCTACATAGTTTTATTTCAGATAGGTTATTTAAAATACATGGTCGGTGGAAATCCGATCAAGTTAAAGATGGCTATGTATTAAAAAGTTTACAGAAGCGTTTGTCAGTATCTCAAAATCTTGATATATAATAAATACTTAACATCAAGTTTGCTTTCTTTGTGCGTCGAGATGGTCATTGCGCCTAACAGGACCTAAATATGTATTTAGTTTTCTATTATGCCTTTATCGTATAAAGGTACATATCTGAATGTGCTCAGATATGTATGCTTTACAAAAATCTAGAGAGAGATTTAGCACATAAATTTAGAACATAACGAACTTTAATTACACTGACCGATTGAAAAAAAAATTGACGAAATTTATGCGAAAAAAAAATGATAAAATCGTGCAGAGAAGACTAAGTTTATGATGTTTGTATGATATGGTTAAAGAATTGGAATAGCATTATTTTTCACCGGTCACTCGTTTCATATGACTTTAATATAATGTGTAGATTGTTTAGTGTCTTTTGATGTATTTTATCTAATGTAGATTGTTATAAATCCTTTGCTCGCAAACCCTGTCTGTGTAATGAATTTGAATGTATAACTTATATGCTAACAAAATAAAATAGAATAAAAGATTCCACCGTTTATCCCTGGACGATGAATCATTGTAAAGACAGGACCGCTTTTGTATACTTCACTTGGTTATTCAAGGTAAATTATATTCAGGTGATTTTCAATAAATGTATTTCAAGTCTTTAAAAAAAGGTCGAGAAGCTCGAACTTGCACGTTGCAAGAACGATCGACTGCAATTTTCATTAATAAGAATTTTCAGTATTCCTATTAGATGTCGGTGGTTCTCTCAAAGCACTCCGGCTTCTTCCTCCAATAAATACTAACGGCCATGAATTAGCACGATAGTGCTAAAAGAGGCGTTTAACACAAAATGGTTACTCAATCAATCATCCATGCCGGTATACTAATGCATGAGTAGTCTAGAAATCTTTTAAGCTAGTGTTGTGAAATACATTTATCAAATGACTGTGAATTTTGAAATGAATTAAGATAAAGAAATAAAGCGGCAATTTAAAAAGGGCGATTAATATATCGGTACAGCTGTCTTTTGCAGTAAAAAGTGTTTTGTCAAATTTTTGACATCACCGTAAAGTTAGTCAACTAGCTCATGTAATAATGGACTTAAAAGAGGGACGAAAGATACCAGAGGGACAGTCAAACTCATAAATCGAAAATAAACTGACAGGGCCATGGCTAAAAATGAAAAAGACAAATAGACAAACAATAGTTCACATGACACAACATAGAAAACTAAAGAATAAGCAACACGAACCCCACTAATCAAAGAGCAGAATGCTCTGAGGGATACGATTGCCATATAGTTTTCATTGACACATGTATAGCAGTTCTGCCAACTTTTCATTAAGCAAATTCGTGAGACTTGGCCAAAATTGAAAAGATCAAAGAGGAAAAAAAAGATCCAAGGATACTGCTGCAAAAAAGCATGGACATGCGTGAGTCTCACACATTTTTTGGAAACCCTGGCCTTGAAGGCATAAAACATTGCTCAGTGCTTGGAGCACAAAAATCATGCTCGAAACAAGAAAGTAAGCAATTTCATTGGTTGATTTGAGTACAAACATCTGACTCGAAAGTTTTATGACCGCAAATCCTAGTACAGCTGGATAGTATTATTTCAGTCAAAAGTAATTCAACTACACATTCAAATCATTTAATGTAATAATCTGAATAGTCACTCAACTTTAAGGTTCATCATAAAATTTTGTCTAACATGGCCGTATTTACACCACAAATTTTACTCTGAGTACAGACAAACCTATGCACCTGTAAAGGTTTTAAGGGATGGCAGGAACTAAATATATAAATTTAAATGCATTTTATATTTTAGAAAATAATAAACTTTACTAGATTTTGCTATCTAGTTTTTTTTTGTTCCTGCAGAAGGTGTCAAAATAAACTAAGTTGGGAAAGAGGTTTGAGAATCTCCCCTCATATAATACATGTTGTGAGTAGTATTCATTTAAATGGACAATAGACATCTGCAGATAATAGGTGATTTAAACTGTGTAACTGAGTGGACCATATCAAATGAAACTCGGGTGTTTGTTTATTTTGCTATCTTCTACAGACTGGACATCAAAATCAAGGTAAGTTTTTAATTTTCTGAAACGTAGACTTCATACAACTTTTATATATCTAGTTCCTGCCATGCCTTAAAACTTTCCCAGACGTACCAGTTTGTCTGTACTCATAGTAAATTTTGAGGTGAAAACACGGCCATATTTTTCAATTCCTTATGATATGAACCTAAAAAAAGCCAATCCCGTATACAAGTGTTGAGCAATGTACTTATTGTGTTTTATTTGTGTACTATCAATTCCGAGTTTACTTTCCACAGCAGTCACTGAGAGCTCAGACTGAGAGTGAGAGAAGGTATTTCACTTCGTACCTTCTCACCGTTAATTCTAGGAGGAAGCCCATTTCTAACTCTCTAAATATTAATTTCCTTTGGGTCAGTGGGCATGACTCCTTTCCGTACACACTCCTCTGTTTAAAATGAGATCGTTCTTAATATAATACGACGTTTATCGACATCTAACGAGTTAATTTTTCTTGACGAGTCGTAATGTATTTCGATTTTGACGGGAAATACTTTCGGAAGAGAGACAACTCGAAACGATAATATGGAAGACTCCATTTCGGCTGAAGGGGTGTTATAGGTAAAACTACATTGATTTTAATTTAAATGATGCATATGATTTTAAATTATGCAACAACAATATTAAACCCTCAAAAGCAGACCGACATAGAAAGAATCCAATGAGTTTCAAATGAATTAATAAGCGGGGAATCCAAAGCAACCACTGAATCTGATACCCCTTGAAGTCAAGAAAACTATACGCATGCTCATTAATACAGGGTCTCACTAATTAGCGACAAGAAGCGCCAAGAAGCGTCAAGAAGCGACAAGAAGCGGCAAGAAGCGACAAGAAGAATAACTTTCGCGACAAGAAGCTATTTAGCGACAAGAAAAGGTAATACACAATGTAGAACATAAAATGAGATTAACGAGTTGCGTGTCCCTTGTTTTATTGCTACAATAACATCCAATTAACACCTTCATGCAACTATGTACACGCGTGAGACTATACAATTACACGATCCAGAATATACAATCATATGTATATAGTGAACACCTGTTGAAAACTCAAGATTGTCATCAATTTTCTTTAATCTTCAATCAATATGCATAAACATGATAGATATCGTTAAATGAGGCAATACTCTTAATAAAATGATTAAAAATATAGACATTTTAATTATGTTTTCCTCTTGTTTGATTTCAGTTCTTTGTATTTCACAATTTGTGTATGTATTTTCTGGACAATGATGCACAAATATTTTAAGATAAATATATTATTGTTTTAAAACACAAGTAAAAGTAATACTGTAATACGACAGGGTAAACGTAATACTTGCTGTTATACCCAATAAAATATCATGTAAATAAATGTAGCAACTGAATGAGATCTAAGTTTCATTTTTTTTCTATCAATATTAACTTTCCTGTCGTTGAAATTGTTTCTTTTAATATTTATTTGGAAAAAGTAATTTTAATAAAAAAAAAAATGTTTTCTTGTCGGTAAATACTTCTTGTCGCTTATTGACGCTTCCTGTCGCTAAAATTCTTCTTGTCGTTAATTAGTGAGACCGTTAATACATAAACAAACCCGCGACGTTTATTAAATGATATGATGAATGGATCTCCATTTCTTTATGAGAGTACAGTATCTGTTTCATAACGGTAAAATATAGAAAAACTTCACTTCAAGTTCTTATATGACAGAACTATCGGAATTCAGAGAACTCGCATTTATCAAAACTGGGGAATTCCCTCTGACGTGTTTCTAAATTTATAAAAACACTAAATATAAATACTGCTTAATTCTGATTTTCCGTGTTGTTAAAAACACGCATATAAGTCAAGGGAAAAATCAAACATGAAGGTTATGAGAAGAACGTTACATGAAAGTTGTTTATGTTCAATACTTTTGCTTGTTTTTACCTTTTAAAGCAAGACAATCATAAGAATGTGAGATGTTGCTGAATGTTTAGAATAAAACGATTGACGCGAGGGAATGAGCCCTGAGTCAACGGTAAAAGTCTACAGATTGCTTGAAAGCAATCATATCCCAAAAACTGGGGAGATCTCAGGTGCTCCGGAATGGTAAGCGGAATCTGCTCCAGATGTGGCACCCGTCGTGTTGCTTATGTGTAACAAATCCGGTAAATAGTCTAATTCGGTAGGTCACATTCATGAAAGGGAAGGGGATTGTAGATACGACGTAAGGAACATATCCTATATCATTTGTGAAACGGTTATTCCATAACGGTCAACCAACTCGTGATGGCGTCCGTAAAACTTACGAAGGGATGATGTCAACTTCATCATTTGGAACTCTTGGTTTTATAGCTTCCTTGTGAGCAGCAACTCTCTATCAAGAAATTCATGATAGGAAATGCAAGCACGGAAAGATCGTATCAATTGGGAGATATATACCTTAAATCTTCTTCTGAAATGTTTGAAACGTTGATTTTTGTTTTTATTAAATTGCACTTTCAGCATCATATGAATGGTAATTCTCATATTGAAAACAATGTGCATTTAAAGTAATTTATGTGCATATAAAGCACACGTTTTGCATATATAGAAAAAAAATATGTGCATATTAAGTACACTATTTGCATATATAGAAAAAAATATGTGCATATTGAGTAAAACTATGTGCATATAAAGAAAACTATGTATACATGAAGAAAATCTATGTGCACATGAAATAAACTATATGCATATATAGGAAAGGATGTGCATATATAAGTAGCTACGGCGTTCCAAAGAAAACCAAATAGTAGTAGCCTTCTTGTATCATTAGTATCCTTAATATTAAGTTCACTGGGATATATGAGATGTAAGTATTGGCTGAAATATGGGTTATTCAATGATAGGACATCACCAATATATCGGAAACTAAAATTAAAGAATTTTGAAAGGTGCTTTTTCTTTTTGTCTTTAAGAAGATTCTGAATAAACTTTGCTTCATACGTGTACAAACACAAATTGGCCAGTAGGGGTGCACAATTAGTACCCATTGAAATACCGACTGTCTGTTGAAATATATATCCTCCAACCTCCACAAAAATATTGTCGATAAAAAAATCCAACATATGTATATGTGTTTTTTTTAATATGTGTGTTCCAAGAAGCCGATAACTGAAATTATCAAGGACGTTGATGCGTCCCTAACCTCCCTTAATAACACTACAAACTGCTCAGAGTCTGAATTGGCCAGTTTTTATGCTCGACCAGTAAAATTGAGCACACATTTTACTCGACTAGTCTCGACATTGTCTCGACTGTACTTAACTGTACTTAAGTGTACTCGACTAGGTCTCACATTTACTTAATTAGTCTGATTCAGTACTTGATGATCTTTGTGTAGTCTGAAATGGTCTCAACCAGTCTCGACCTGTCTCAACTAGTCTTGACCTTCAAATTTAGTTTTGACTGGTGTAAATCAGCCCATCTAACTAAATTAAATATTGATCTTAAAAAATTCAAGCTTATTTGGTAGTTTGATTTATTGCTGTGAAATGAAAGAATTTAATTTTACAAAAGGTAAAAATAAAAACTATTATATAAATTCAGATAAGCATCTTTAATTTTTTTTATATAACTTTTTCAAATCAACTTGGATTTTCATCAAACTATGCAGCTATCTTAGATATATATTAAGCTTACTTGATCCCAGGTCATTTTGTTTTTTGTTGTATTGATGATAAATTTAAGAATTAAATTAATCTAGGTAAAAAAATCTAGAATTTGCAGTTCGAACAAAATACAGAATAGTACACTTTAATTTTTTTAATAACTTTTTTCAAATCAACTTGGATTGTCATCAAACTATGCAGCTATCTTAGATATATATTAAGCTTACTGAATCCCAGGTCATTTGTTTTTTGTTGTATTTCTGTCAAATTTAAGAATTAAATTAATCTTGCTAAAAAAAAAGCTAGAATTTGCAGTTCGAACAAAATAGAGATAGTACACTTTGATTTTTTTAATAAGTTTTTCAAATCAAACTATACAGATATCTTAGATATATATTAAGCTTATTGAATCCCAGGTCATTTAGTTTTTTGTTGTTTTGCTGTCTAATTTAAGAATTAAATTAATTTAGGTAAAAAAAGCTAGGTTTTGTAGTTCGGACAAAATTTAGATAGTACACTTTAAATGTTTTCATAACTTTTTCAAATCAACTTTATTTTTCTTTTAAAGGGGCACTAGCTACGAGATATAAAAAAGATCTAAAGTTTGATTTGTTTTTTTCAATCAATGATGAAAGTGAAATAGTGAAATCACAATTCGCTTTTTCCAGCCAAAAAGGTTCAATTTTGTTAAATTACGATAAGAAACATTGATAATTAGTTATTCACTTGCATGTGAAAGAGTCGACCTCTTTAAATCCGTATTCATGTGAACTTCAATTTAACCCCTAGCTAGAGATTGACAACGCATGCATCGAACGTGTACTGGTTATTTAAAGAAAAAGAATGTCAACAATGAAAGTGAAACTACGGTAAATCATTTGATTACTACTTCGATCCATATAAAATCATTCTTATACGGTTAAAAGCAATGATAAACATCTATCTTTAATCTATAAAATAAAATCAAACAGATCTATAAAATCCAATTGCACGTGTTGGTTTAATCTATTCATATTTTTATTTATGTTTACATCGCTTATATGGTCATCTGAGGTCAAATCGGTAGTTAATTAGATGGCGTCTGGACTAAAATACACACGAAACGAACCTATATATTATCTACTCCATGCTCTGTAAACTATTTATTTTAGACTTTTGATAGTTTGGATAAATGTTTTACATTGTTATAAATCAAATATGAGAATTGAATCAAATCGGTGACCATGAATTTGACAGCTAGTGCCCCTTTAACTATACAACAATCTTAGTAATATATTGATCTTACTGAATCACAAGTCGTTATGTAATTGCTGACAAATTTAAGAATTAAATTGATGTAAGTCAACAAAGCTAGAATTTGCAGTTCAGACAAAATTCAGATAGAACACTTTAGATTATTTCAAAGCAACTTGGATTTTCATTCAATTCTATAGCTACCTTTATCATATATTATTCTTACAAAACACAGCCTATTTGGTAATTTAGTATTTTGCTGTCAAATTTAAATATTTAAATTATAGGTATCTATCTGAATTTTGTCAAAACTGAAAATTATATTACTGTCTTTTAAACCTTTTAATAGGTCATTCAGTTTGACAGCAAACACCAACATACAAAACAACCTTGGTTTTATAATAAAGATAGCTGAAAACTTTCATGACGATCCAAGCTGATTTGAAAAAGTTATGAAATCTTAAAAAGACACCTTTTTTTGGTTAAAACAAAAATTTAATATCATGAACTTTCATAACAATCCTTGATAACTTTAAAAAAAAAAGAATAGTATTCCAAAGTTTATACAGTTTAAACATTATTTTAATCAAATCTTAAATATTTTTTTGTCAAATTTAATGACAAATCCGTATTCATGTGAACTTCAATTTAACCCCTAGCTAGAGATTGACAACGCATGCATTGTACGTGTACTGGTTATTTAAAGAAAAAGAATGTCAACAATGAAAGTGAAACTTTGGTTATCATTTGATTACTAATTCGATGCACATAAAATCATTCTTATACGGTTAAAAGCAATGATAAACATCTATCTTTAATCTATAAAATAAAATCAAACAGACCTATAAAATCCAACTGCACGTGTTGGTTTAATCTATTCATATTTTTTTTTATGTTTACATCGCTTATATGGTCATCTGAGGTCAAATCGATAGTTAATTAGATGGCGTCTGGACTAAAATACACACGAAACGAACCTATATATTATCTACTCCATGCTCTGTAAACTATTTATTTTAGACTTTTGATAGTTTGGATAAATGTTTTACATTGTTATAAATCAAATATGAGCATTGAATCAAATCGGTGACCATGAATTTGACAGCTAGTGCCTCTTTAACTATACAACAATATTAGTAATATATTGATCTTACTGAATCACAAGTCGTTATGTAATTGCTGACAAATTTAAGAATTAAATCGATGTAAGTCAACAAAGCTAGAATTTGCAGTTCAGACAAAATTCAGATAGAACACTTTAGATTATTTCAAAGCAACTTGGATTTTCATTCAATTCTATAGCTACCTTTATCATATATTATACTTACAAAACACAGGCTATTTGTACTCTAGTATTTTGCTGTCAAATTTAAATATTTAAATTATAGGTATCTATCTGTAGCTGAAAACTTTCATGTCGATCAACTGATTGAAAATTATGAAATTTTAAAAAAACCTTTTTTGGTTAAAACAAATTTAATACAGAACTTTCATAACAATCCTTGAAAAAAAAAAATAGTATTCAAGTTTATAAGTTTAAAATATTTTAATCAAATTTTTTGTCAATTTAATGCATGGCACTATGCAGGGTTGAATTAAATCAGTAACATAGTTTTTACAGTTAAAAAAAAGCTATTTTTTTAATACTCGTGTATTACTTATCTAGTGAATCAAAAACTTGCGTTTAGATTAATAGGATGATGCAATTTGAATAAATGTTATTTAGAATTTAAATCTCTGGAGCTGTGACCTTTTTAATAAATTTGCCAAGAGAGTATTGTTTATAAATCACACAAATCAGAAAACTATTTTAATTAATTTCTTAATGTTTCATCCCTTTTTGTATTGATATAATATACTAGAACACAACCGTGATATCGCAGGTCCGTTAGGGCGAGTTAAGATATTCCAGATGATATAGTCAGTATCAAAAACGAAACTACCTATTATTCTGTTTATCGGTAATTATGACGTAACACAATGTATTGCCTAATATTTTCAGTGATACAGCCAGTACGTTGATACTCGAAAATATTAGGCAGTAAGATCAAAGGAAAAATATACGAATTGCCGATAAACAGTTTTCTCTGCTTTCAAATCTTTCTGTTTGAACCCGTCGAACTGGAACTTATCAACTATTGGTAATATTAATTATTTGGAAAACAAAAGGTCCTGGAATGGAGTATTTTTTCAACAGCATTGTTCTATATTAGTTATAAATAAAGTTGAATTCTTTGTTTCTCTGTTTTACGTCATGCCCGCTAACAAATTGAAAACTGTACCTACGCCTTATTTTTAGTCCAGATTTTTAGTATTCGTATTGTTATCTTAGAAAGACTTACTGATTAAAATACTACAATAGGTAACAATTTGACAATTTAGTAGTGTCAACCCTGTGATTATGACCCGTGTATATAGCATATTAATCCTGAATACACCGTTTGTTGGTGTGCCTGTCAGATGCGGAACGTACAGATAAGGTAATAGGTAACAGGTGAATATACTATTGGTATCGGTATCGGACTCGACCCGGAACTTCTTAATTATTGGCAATATTAATTACGTGGAAAACAAAAGGGCCTGGAGTGGTGTAATTTGTAATCTACACCTTTGTACTATATTAGTTATATATAAAGTTGAATTCTTTGATTCGTCGTTTTTAGGTGATGACGGCTGATAAATTGGACCTCGTAATTTTAGTATTATAGATATCCAAAAGGAATAAAACATTAAAGGAATTATATAACTATTTCATATATACTTTTTCCCAAATTATGAGGAAAGATATATTTCTAATATCGTAGCTTTTTGACCTAGATTAATTAAATTCTTAAATTTGACAGAAATACACCAAACTAAATAACAATCTATGACTCAGTAAGATCAATATATTACAAAGATACATGTAGATAAATAAAGGCAACAGTAGTATACCGCTGTTCAAAACTCATAAATCAATGGACAAAAAACAAAATCGGGGTAACAAACTAAAACCGAGGGAAATGAGATTTTGATGAAAATCCAAGTTGATTTGAAAAAGTTATTAAAAAAATTAAAGTGTACTATCTCTATTTTGTTTGAACTGCAAATTCTAGCTTTTTTTACCAAGATTACTTTAATTCTTTAATTTTACAGTAATACAACAATAAACTAAATGATATGGGATTCAGTAAGCTTAATATATATCTAAGATAGCTGCATAGTTTGATGAAAATCAAAGTTGATTTGAAAAAGTTATTAAAAAATTAAAGTGTACTATCTCTATTTTGTACGAATGGCAAATCCTAGCTTTTTTACCAAGATTACTTTAATTCTTAAATTTTACAGTAATACAACAAAAAACTAAATGACATGGGATTCAGTAAGCTTGATATATATCTAAGATAGCTGCATAGTTTGATGAAAATCAAAGTTGATTTGAAAAAGTTATTAAAAAAATTACAGTGGACTATCTCTATTTTGTACGAAGGGAAAATCCTAGCTTTTTTTTTTACCAAGATTACTTTAATTCTTAAATTTTACAGCAATACAACAAAAAAATAAATGACATTGGATTCAGTAAGCTTAATATATATCTAAGATAGCTCCATAGTTTGATGAAATTCCAAGTTGATTTGAAAAAGTTATAAAAAAAAAATTAAAGATGCCTATCTGAATTTATATAATAATTTTTATTTTTGCCTATTGTAAAATTAAATTCTTTCATTTCACAGCAATAAATCAAATTACCAAATAAGTTTTAATTTTTTAGATCAATATTTAATTTAGTTAGATGGGCTGATTTACACCAGTCAAAACAAAAATTTGAAAAGACAGGTCGAGACAGGTCGAGCCTTGGTCAAGACAATTTCAGACTACACAAAGACCATCAAATACTGAATCAGACTAATTAAGTAAAGTTGAGACCTAGTCGAGTGCACTTAAGTACAGTTAAGTACAGTCGAGACAATGTCGAGACTAGTCGAGTAAAATGTGTGCTCGATTTTACTGGTCGAGCACAAAAACTGGTCAATTCAGATTCTGAGCAGTATGTAGTGTAAGAACATTGCAAATATTGCATACATCATACGCATTGCGGATATAACTGCCTTTTTTTAAATGCAAAAACAGCAAAGTATTTTATTTGTAAAAGAAGTTATACATGTACACTTCATGATAATTATGCATTGATATTTGAGTGTTTTTGAAATTTCTTTAAATTAGGGGCAAACTGATATCAATCACGTGCCTTCTTTTAACTTTTGTAATTCAAAATATGTGTAAAGCCATTACAAAAGATCGTAACTGTAAATTATTTTGTTTTATTGTTCGTTATTTGCATAAATAATGAATAAAGGCAACAGTAGTACACCGCTGTTCAAAACTCATAAATCCATGGACAAAAAACGAAATCGGGGTAACAAATTAAAACTGAGGGAAACGCATTAAATATAAGAGGAGAGCAACGACACAACATTAAAATGTAACACACACACACACACACACACACAGAGAGAGAAACGGACTAAGCATTAGACAAAATCCTATGAGAATAACAAATATAAGGGGTTCTGTTGCAAGCAAATCATCAGTTCATTTCTTCTTCCAATTGCCTATCATACTGATCAGCGTATTTTTTTATTACTTGCCTTGCCACATCATCTACAGCTTCTTGTATCTTGATTCTGGCTGTTTCAGACATACGTTGTCTCATTAATTCATATTCTTTTTGTTTTTCTTTTAACAGCTTTTCATACTTTTCAATTTTTTCCTGTAAATCTTTTTTCTCTTTTTCTGTTTTTGTCTCAGTTTCTTTAAGCTGATTTATTGTTACTTTTAGACTTTCTATAGTCTCTTTCAAACCCATAACTTTTCCTGGATCATCTGCATGAATTAAGGAGATAAAAAAGATAATGACGGTCAATTCCATAAGAAATTGTAACGATTTTACGAGTATCACCTGTATAGTTAATTATTATTGACGACACGAGCTTTCTGAAAATTATATATATTGAAAAAAAAATATTTTAAGAATAATACACCATTTTTTATCAACCGAAAGCTTATTGCAAAGCCCGTATGGAATCAGTATTGTAAAACAAAAGTCTATTTATAAACACTTTTGAGAGTTCTACAATATGAATGCTACTTAAATCAAGATGCTTTAAAAAAAAGTTCTTATCTTTAATTTGTGCTCATATGCTAGTTATATATGCCATATTGTGCTCCATTGTTACACATTTATTTTTGTCTTTTGTTTCTGTATTTGTATTTGTTTTTGTATTTGTTAATTTTTTGGTTTTTTTTTATTTTTTTTATTTTTTTTAAGTGATTAAGATTCTAACACAATGTTAATTGCCATATTTTTTTTAACATTTTTACCTATTATGTCTGCTTGTTTTGTATAAGCGTCTTTGTTTATATAATGGAATTTGATGCGAATGTCAAACAAGTGAAAGGTTTAACTAGTTTTAGAACCAGGTTCAATACACTATTTTCTAAATACCTGTACCAAGTCAGGAATATGATAGGTGTTAGTCATTCGTTTGATGTGTTTAAGCGTTTGATTTTGCAGGTTGATTAGGGACTTTCCGTTTTTATTTTCCCTCGGAGTTCAGTATTTTTGTAATTAAAACATCTCTGTTATGATGACTCATCACAAAATTTTAGTAATTCATATGGCCTATATTTTTTTGTTGTTTTAGTAATGTATATTTCATCTAGTGTTAGAAATAGAGAAACAGTCACAAAGTATCATGTTTTATACTTGATCATGATTTTTTTTTTAGTTACTGTCATGGTCAGGAATTCAAAAAAGTCATGACTTAATGCACCATAACATGGAGCAAAAACACATGCAAAGTAGACCTCTTTATAAGATTTGCTCAAGGCTGAGACCATCAACACCTAAACACAATTTTTTCTGCACCGGTTTTCTAAAATTGGAATAACTCCGATACTTTTACTTACTCACTCCACAAAATCACTTACATCTAAATTTACATTCTTTTCCGTTAAGAAAGTATAAAGATATAAATTATTGGCATTACGAAGGCGTATAGGGTCCGTTTTTTTGTTATTATTTTTTTAGTCCAGTGATGTTCTCAGCTCAGAGATTTGCTAGTTTAATGAAAGGAATTCCAAGAGTGATGTTTGTACTTCCAATGTTATTAAAATTAAAATTTCAAATTAAAGTTTGACAATCCAAGATTAAGTTGGAAATTCAAAGATTGAAGTTAATGATTAAAAAAATAATGTTTGATATTTTCAAGATTGAATTTCAAAATACCAACATTAAAGTTGACAGTTCCAAGATTAATTTGACAATTCCAATACTAAAGATGGAAATTCCAAGTTTAAATTTGATAATTCAAAGACTAAAGTCGACAATTATATAAAATATGGCCCTTGTACACCTCCGTATGGTATACATCTGTTGTTATGAGCTGGATACTTGTATTGTCGATTATAATTATTCATACATATATTATAGTATTGCGCAATGCAAGTCAGCAAGGAGAACAAAAATAATGTTTACTGGGAATTTGTTTTCTTTTACAATATTTTGGATACAGTAAAGAAAATCAGATGACATATTTTCTTTTACATTTTAAATTGCTGTTTTGAAATCGCTTAAAATTGATGTGTCATCTTCTCAAGGTCTCCTTATAGCGGCATTGTCATTTGTAAATATAGATACCAGTGAGTATTAGTGTGGAGTGAATCAGATAATTCGGATTTTAAATGGATGCTCAAGATCGCTGAACATTTATTTTTATTTTTTGCATCTACCACGAGCAGCAATCAAATAGAAAAGGAGTACACTAAAAGATCTGTCAGGTTCCAATTGAAACAAATCCTCAACTTAGCAAAACAATAAGTTTAGATATTTCAATAATATTTTATAATAAAATCGTTAGTTGATATAACAGCGGTTGACACTGTTTTTGCTGTTGTCATTGTAAAAAATAATTCATTTTCAATTTTTTTCTTTTCGTGTAGACGTCCTTTTTCTTTCCACTTTGGTCAACTCAAATTTATATATCATAAGTGTATCTTAAGTACAAACCTTCTGTAATTTTAACTATAGGGACGTATGTTTCCTGTCCTATCAAACCAAGGTGGATAGTGATATTTCTTGGTTTTTTTAATTTCTGGTTATAAAAGTTAACCTCTTCTTCTGATGGAAAACATAGGATACGAATATTGACTTTCAAATTTTCAGATGCATGCAGTACACAGAGTGGAAGTCCTAGATACATTTTTTTCATCTTCTTGAGCTCGCTATCATTATTGTGGAGAGTTTTTGGTATACATTTGTCAAAATTCTGAAAAGTACACAATATTTTAAATATGACAAAACATGAACTGCATGTCGAAAACGATGACTTCGTACAATAAATATACAAAACTAATAGCTCTGTTTCTACAATATACTTAAACCTTGAAAGATATTTAAGAAATAATTCATGGAAGCCATAGATTGTTGGAAATTTACACATGGCCTAGGCCGTGATATTCGAACGCTCGTGATAAAGTTCGAATATTTAGGCCCATGCCATGTGTAAGTATCCAACAATCTATGGCTTCCATGAATTATTTCCTTTCTAATAGGACAAATACGGTCACTAAAAAAGCTGAAGCGAGAATTGTTATGCTGTGTGTGTGGCTGTTGTTTTTTATTCCCTGTTAGATAAAGCTCAAACATTCTAATAAATATGTAGCTTGCATGGATTATTTCGTGAATAACCACTATTAAAATATTTATTAAATAATTCTAATTCTCAAACCCAACATTTGCCATTTTAATTTAAATGTTTTCCGCGTAAGCTACTGGCCGCTAAACCAAAAGTTGACATTTCGTAACTAAGGACACAGAAACTTGTCTCAGAATTTTTTTTCTTATATACCTTAATATAACATAACTTTACTTGCATTTTCGAAATATGTTAGGCGGTGACGAAATTCCGTTTTATGCCGCCTTCTAGGCTGTCAACCCTACCTAATAAAAATTGTTATATATATCGTAAAACTAAATTGATTTATCTTTACAATGGTGTATAACATCAATGGCGGATCCAGGGGGGGGGGGGGTTCCGGGGGTGCGCACCCCCCTTTATTTTTGCCGATCAATGCATTTGTATCGGGACATATGTTTTGCACCCCCCTTTGCCCTGGGTGCCCTGGGTTAGCACCCACCCCTTTCGAAAATTCCTGCATCCGCCCCTGAACATGTCTACATTTGTTGTCTGAATCAGCCGTAGCAATCCTACCCAAGTATGTCAATCGTAATAACTTTGCCAACCGCTGATGATTTGGCAATAAAAGCGTCACGTCTCCTTATATATCTCGGTTTCCGATTGGTCAATTTTATGGGAAAGTTAAAATGATTCTCGGAGTTATCTAATCTTGTTTCATTTTCATACGTAAAGCCAAGAATGACATTGACGTCATGGGAAAATTTGAATCTAAAAAAGGAAACTTATTAGACATACCACAAATAACACTTGTTAGGTTTTTTTCACGGTATAATTTTACTATTACTGGGTGATACGTTCTATTCAGACATAGAATAACAGTTTTTTTCTGAAACAGTTTTTATAATTAATTATTTACTGAGAGACGTTTATTGCCAAATTTTTAGCGGTTGGAAAAATTATTACGATTGAAATACTTGGGTAGGATTGCTACGGATGATTCCGACAACAAATGTAGGCATGTTTTACACCATTGTAAAGATAAATCAATTTTTATTTCCGATATTACAAGTTTTAGTGGGGTTGAGAGCCTAGAAAGTGGTATATAACGGAATTTCGTCACCACCTGACATTATTCGAAAATGCAAGTTAAGAACCTTGTGTTATATTGGGACGAAGTCCCCAATTACGGTAGAAAAATAAATAAAAATAAATAAATAAAAAAATCGGGAAAATTTCCCGAATTTTTCATTCTACGAATCAACTCAAAATCGTTAGCTTTTTTTCAGATCTACTTCCTGTTCCGGTCTTGTTTGCATGAGACTTTGAATAAAATGTATATTTCTCAACATATCAACAAATATAGGACGGAATTCAACACCCAATCATTTGTAATAATTGTTTGATATGAAAAAACGTTAGACCTGATAACTGTGTTTCTTTGTTTACATTGAATCTGAGGTCATAACTTAAATAACATCACAACTAATCCCTAACAACAGAACCAATATCGGAAACGTTACGGTATTTCCGTTTCTTTTATCAACATGTTTGAATTAAAAAAAAAATGAATACAGACTTCGTCCCCATTTACAGGTAATGCCTGCCTCATATTATTTAGGTATATAGGAGGTGGATCCGAGACAAGTGCCTGTGACTTAGCAGCCGCCATGTTGATTTGCTGAAATCAGTAAATATGCGAATAATACAATAGAATAGAAAATAAAACAAAACAAAACCTACCCCTAATAATCAATTGTAATACAATAATATACGAATGTCAATGACGATAGTTCATGTAACAGAAAATGTTCAACCAGTAGGACAACCGGAAGCGCCTGAGTAAGAATTTTGGTGCTCAGTGATACGGTTCACTAGACGACGTTGTCAACACGTAATGGCGGCCAGAAATTTACGTTGATTTTTGCATTTCAGTCTGAGAAGTTAAATCATATCATAATTTGATGCTTTAAGATTATTTTACACGATAACTTAAAAAGGAAAGGCTTATTTTATATTTTTAGCTGAAATACTTTAATACAAGAAAAGTGCGTTCAATTTAAATTTAGACTGCACAATTGAAAAAAAATGAACCGACGTGTAAAAGATTTGATGTAGGAAGAACCATTCATTTCATTTTTATTCATTATAACAACCAACATGAAAGAAGATAAAATTCGGATTGCAACTCAAGCTATCCGCCTTTGACTCCGGTGATAAACCAATTCACAAGACATGCGTTTTCCAGATAGTTGACATTTTTTACAAACCCCACATGGCACACAAGACTATTTCGTAAATCTGGGAAGATAAACATCAAATACTGAACTAAGTGAGTGAAATTAAAATGCAATAAGTTCTAACTTCTGGTACTACTGGCACTGCAATTTGGCTCTATAGAATGATATGTTCCCGGTGATCCAAACAAAAAAGATTCGTGTTTTGAACTTTTCTACAACCCTACCCTTCCTATTTTTTAAGGGAAAGGGCCAAGTGAGCTTTTCTCATCACTTGGCGTCCGTCGTCCGTCGTCCGTCGTCGTCGTCGTCGTCGTCGTCCGTCGTTAGCTTTTACAAAAATCTTCTCCTCTGAAACTACTGGGCCAATTTTTACCAAACTTGGCCACAATCATCATTGGGGTATCTAAACGACAGTACAACAGTTGCATTTATCATGCATCAATTGTAATAAAAAATATCAGGTGAGCGACACAGGGTCCTTGGACCCTCTAGTTTTTTAACCTTACAATAATGTCATTTATCAATCAGCAATCAGCTTTAATCTGTTTTCTGTTCCTTTTGTTTACCCCTAAACTGGTATAAATATGTTAAAAAAAAGTGAAAATTGGAAGGAAGGGACCAGATATGAAGAAAAGGAGTAAGGGTCGATGTTTGCCTCAACCTTCGGGTTCATCTGAATTGATGAAATATTTTTGTCACTTTTATAAAACACTTACATGTAAATCTAAGTGTCTTCTTTCATTGACTTTAAATACATTGTAATAGTTGATTCAGTTATTTCATATGAAAGATTTTAACTGATTTAGCTATTTAAGACTATCAAATTCAAGCTTAAATATGAAAAAATTATCAGATATGCCATGAAATGGCACTTTTCAGATGTGTTTTTGTCAAAAATGAGGGTGACTGCATCCATGTCAATTCTTAACCTCTAAATAAGACATGTTAATGTTTTGCAACATATTTCAAACGGACAGTGTTCAGCGGCAAGTATTACAATGTGGTTTGGATCAGATCAAAAGATGTATATCTTGAAGAACACATTCCGACCTATAGAATAAAGATAATAAGGAAAGACAGTGAAAAGCAGGAAATATTTGAAAGGGTAAACATTTCTTTTTTAAATATAATAAAATACTGATGATGAAATAAATTTATGTTAATTTCCATCAGGTAATTAGTATACCTCATTTCATATTTTTTGTTACAAAATATGCTTTACAATCAAATAAATTGTTTAAAATTTCAGAAAAATAGTGTTTAAAGTAAACACTATAAAGAAAAAACACGTTCTTCAATTGATCACAAAGAATAAATTTATATAAGAAAGAGGGATGTATAAGTACTCAGCAACACATTGGGCTGACTAAGATTTGATTTTATTCAAATTTGTCAACTGTCTTTCAAATATTTTACAATTATAAAAGAGTACTTGTGGCATGATTGCCAATGAGATAACTTTGTACCAGAGACCAAAGTACATAAATGAGTACTGAAAAGTGTCTCTTGTCTTCTACCTAAGGAATACTGATATAAGCTATTTTTTTTATTGGAAAATACTTACTTACAGATTGTGGTTTAAAGTATATTTATTTCTTAGTTATAATTTATATCAATTTTTGGTACCTTTATAACAAACTTTAATTTGATAAGTCTCCACTTGTTTTATTTTAATGTTTTATAGATACAGCTATTATTTCAAATTGGACATTGTTCATATTTAAGATTCCGTTGCATTTTTCGAACATTTATGGATTTTAGAAAGTCAATATGGCGGCCAACTCCTTAGTTACGACATGTCAATTGTTCATTTGATGGTTATTATAGTAGCATTTACAAAACAAATGTTAATTAAAAATCGCTATTATTTGGTTTAAAAATTATAAGGATTAAACACATTTTTTTCTAGAGGTTATTGATGTGTAAACCGGGCTCTTACTCACAAACTTATCATAAAAGTCCTTAGGCTTTTTATTCAGTTTTTGAGTTTAATACTCGCCCCGGTTTACACATCAATCACAAACTAAACATAAAAGTTCTTCGGACTTTTATACAGTTTGTGAGTTTAATAATCGCCCCGGTTTACACATCAATAACCTCTAGGAAAAATGTGTTTAATCCTATATTATTTACATGTGGATCTTATTAAAATAATTTTATTAAACATTTTTTGATACTTATGTGCAAAAAATAAAGAAACACGTTTTATCACTTTTGTGACGTATACAATTTTTCTGACGTCAGACACTCAAATCAATGAATATGTTCGTAGATAGTAGATGTTTTTGTGTTCTGTTAAATTGTTCCTTTTAAAATTGTTATACGATGATGACTGATGTACCCATATTTTGACTATTTTATTTATTTTGTCTGTTTATTTAACGCATCAATGTAAATATAACGGAATTTGATGAGACTGTCATTAAAGTGAGAGGGTTAGCGCTATAGAACCAGGTTTAATCCACCATTTTCTACATTTGAAAATGCCTGTTCCAAGTCGGGAATATGACAGTTCTTGTCCATTCGTTTTTGATACGTTTTGTTATTTGATTTTGCCATGTGATTATGGAAATTCCGAATTGATTTTCCTCTAAGTTCAGTGTTTTTGTGATTTCACTTTTTTTCAGAACTCAGTCTCTGGGAAATAGGCCCTATGTGCCATAATAGGTATAATGATTTAATATTTATATCTTGGTGAGTATTTTTTACTTCTGTAACAAAATTATCTCAACACAGAAATGGAATTTCTACTACATTTAATAATACAAGGGGCGGCAAAATATCCATGAATAATGGATCAAGACAGGATTAAAAGTAAATTATTAAAAACAGGAATTCCTTTTCATTACTGATATCTGGTCCTACTTTTTTCATTTAAACTTAAAAGAGATCATAATTAAAGTATTCTGAATATACATTCTTCATTATTTGAAATAAAAGGAAATTAGTTTGCAATCCTTGTACAAACTAAATATAACAATAATTTTGTCTCTTTGATTCCATGCAAGTTCTAATGAAAGGACTCAAATTATAAAAAAAAACAACACTTAACCAATAAATAAATGGTGCTAATCATGAACTTGAAAATAAATTAGAACAGAACAGACTCAGTAATATTTTTCTTCTTCTATTTGAAAGAAAAATAATTATAACTATGCTTTTTTATATTTACATAAAAGAATTTCAGAGCAAGTTCTGGGTGCTAAATTGTAGATCACAAGTCAAAATTAAGTCTCACGTCACCTCGTGTCAGTATGAACATGCTTTGATTGAGATTGATTAAAATTCTAGTCTGAAAGAGATTGTTTCAAGTTCAAATTTAGGACAAGACTTTTTCATTTTCTTTTGCAGGATTCCTTCATCACAAATATATATATATATTATAAACAATGAATGAGTTTTGTGTCAGTCATCTTAAGCAGTTATTGTTGTGACAATATAAGGTTTCCCTACCTTGTTTTTAGTTAAGTCAAACATTTCACTGATTATTAATCCAGTCAAATATTCACAGCTGAACTCGACATTGTCTTTTCAAACAAACACACTAATGCTGAGTTCACACGTAATTCGAACTAGTTTAATTCGCATTGGAAACGTTTAACGTCCTAACGTCAATTCTAATTCAAATTACAATGCGCGTCAAATTCGCTTTACTGTCCTAACTTTTAATTCGTATTAACAAAAACGTATTTCTAATGCGAAATAGTTAATTCGAAGTAGCCAATTCGAATCAATTCAAAGTTAAAATGAAGAGTGTGTGAACGCGATTAGCTAATTCGATTCGCATTCGATTCGAATTCAATTCGAATTAAATGTACGTGTGAACGAGGCATAAATGTGTGTACATTGCGTTCAGATGCTAAGTTGACATCGATGTGTAAGACCAAAAAACTACAATGTCAGAAACTGTCTTTCGTTTGGAATTTAGTTCCAAAGTGATTTCCTACGGGGTGCCAGAACGTTAGACTTATTTTTTTAAACTTTGAGATACGTATTATTGATTTTTTATATACTAGTATATATAATCTTTGTTTATCTGTGAACAATGATTAAAAAATAACAGACAATTTCGCATAATTTATAAACGACGATCCGACGTCGTAACGTTATTGGTAATGCCCTCGTCACACTGTCCTGATTTTTACGCCGATGGCAACACGATTATGGAAATGTATCTCGTATGTAGCTATTACAGTCTCAGGATTTACTTTCACAAGTAAAATATTATTCATAATGAAAATCATAAACGCGCATCGTACACCAACACTGCAGGTACACGTATATATGGAAACCAACTTTTTCTTCATTATTCTGATTTTTTATGTATTGTCTGAGTTGTTGTCACACGAATGTTTACTCCATAACCATTTTGTTTTCTATATGTCATATTTTTGCCGCATTTGTTGCTTTCTCCACATCTTTCCTTTTGTCTATATTATTATGATATTCTCCTGGAAAGAGCTCTTTTTAAATAAAAGGGATCAACGAACCCATTACCTTACCTTTAAGATATATCAGTAAACATGGTTATAATTATGGGTGATTATTCAGACTAGTGCACACATTTTACAGTTCAAACAAGGCAATGCCGAGCGTGGCATCCCCTCGTATGTAACATATTGGGGACAAATATGGACACTATATTTGTATATGACACATGCAGAAAATAGTAAATTGAATATGCATATTCAAGGAGAAAAAAACAAGTCCCTCTGCATGACCTTGACCTTTGGCCTTGAACGTAAAAAATGCCAGATCATTACAAGGAGGAACAATATACCAAATGTGATTGAAATCTTTGGAAGCATAATGGTTTAAGAGTGTCCACATGATATTGGTTTGTATTACAACTGCCACTGTGACCTTGAATTTGACCTTTGAACTTTAAAGTCAATAGTGCTTAAGATATTCTTAACGAGTAACACCATACCACGTTTTGAGCATTTTGGTTCTAGAGTGTCCATAACAATTTTATCTACACGCAACTTACATGTAGTAGGCGAGGGAATAATAAAGTTCAAATGTACAATATAATATATATTCAATATTGATCAAACAATTTAAAACGCGTGATGCCTTCGGCATATAATTTAAATGGATCGTAAGCTGTACACGACGTCGTTTAGACATCGTATGGCCATCGCGCCATCATCGTAATCCATCGTGTAGCCTTCGTGATATGTCGTGTAGGCTTCGGCTGAGATATGAAGCTTAAATACCCGTCTTCGGTTAACCTTCGTATGTCCAACTTTTACTATCGTATATAATTTCGGCACCATCGTATAGACTTCGCTATTCATCGTACTTGCTTCGGTCACTTTTTGGTATTTTAACGAGATCGGGACCAACTTCGTACGTACGAACTTAAAATTTTCGCATTCGGGTGTCCATCGTATATAAAAATCGGGACAGTGTGACGCGGGCATAAAGACGGCCAATTTTTATTTACCATACTTTTTTTTTTAATAATAAGAACCATGCTTAAACAATCGAAAGATATCTATGTCTGACCCTAATGAAAAGTAAAAAACAGAAAAAAGAAAGAAATCCAAATTGACGCCAAATTATTTTTTCCGCGAAATTAACGCAATTTCAGAATGGCGGGTTTTAATATCAGTCCCATTGTTGTCTTAAGAATGTAACAACAACGGTCGTTTCTAAAGGCTTGCTTTCCGACTGTGTATGACGTCTTGTTTTGCAATGACTTAAATGCGCCAAAAACATTTATAGACTTTCGCAGAATTTAATTTTATTTTGATTTTGTTGATTTCTCTGAGCTCTTGTGCTTTACTTCTTTTTAGTTTGCATCCGAATATGAATAAAAGTTATTTTGTCTTTTTTTAATTGCAATTTTTAAAACAATAAAATCGGCAAAGGGTTTGCAATTAGGTTCCAATACATGTGGATTTACGTGGGAAGTATATTGCAACAGCCATAATTATGTATATCTCTGAGTCTGCGCTAAGTATTTATATATCGAGAATTTCATCACGGTGTTGTTTACAAAGCGAAAGAAGCACGTCATTTTAGAATCTTAACTAGTATTAAACTCTTTTTTTCTTTAGAGCATGTCCTTTAAGATAACATATATTTATATTATTTATTATTTAAGGAATGACTGTAATATTTTTTCTGTCTAAGAAGAAATAACATTAAAAAATTGGTGCACACTGAATAACGCGCGTAGCCATAGAATAGACAGAAAAAATATTACAGTCATTTCTTATAACTTAATTCTAAATTCCATTTTAAACCGTAGAAAACCATGAAAAGACGTTAATGACGTCACGGTCACATGACTAAATTATGTCTATGGGTTGATAACAAAATAACGTCAGCCAATCAGAAGACACGTTACATCCAAAATGAAATTATTCTAAATTATTGAAAGAATCGAAGTAAATTGTCAATTTCAAAGATCTCACACATAAAAACAGGCAAACGATAAAAATGATTATATTAAAGATTGTAAGTCAAATTATATAAAATAAGTAACTTGAATGTAAAGAAAATTGAAACAGGACAAATCCGTGTGTGTCCAACATGCATCTTTTTGCCACCTGTTTTGAAATTACCAAGTGTCATTTGCGTCAAAGATAAATAATACGATTGCACCAATTTAAAGAAAAAATACTTCCTTCCTCCTTTATCCTGGCTTAGGACCGACACTGGCGGAGCTAAAGCAATTTCGAGTCATTGAATAGAATACCCTCAAACATGAAACTATGTACAGTCGGACACAACATATAATATATTAAAGGCAGTAAAATTTGTATTTGTCACCAGTTGGTTTATTTATAAACCTCAAGCATAGTGTTAGTCCTATTATGAAAATCTCCGAAAGGTGATGTCTCAGAGTGCTAAGTTTAGAGAATCCGAACCTATCATTTTTAACCATAACTTCAAAATATTTATGAACAAGAAGAATTTGAACTGAAATTTTTTTCAGAATAGGTCAAAACAATCAGGTCTCTGATAAAACGGCGCATCCATAAGTTATAAAACTGTGTGAATGATCGACCAAAGTCCGTTTTCAGAGAAAAAGAGGTTGTCAAATGTCTATTATCTCTTCCTCCGAACAAAGCTTCAAATGATATTGTCGGTGTATATAAATCGTACTACTACCAGTGTTTTGTAAAACAAAAAGAAGGCATAAATGATCATTCAGGTATTCCCACATACAAAAGCATACCATTCGACAAGGATAAGATTTTTGCGAATCATCCATGGCTTCAATGGACATTACATTGAACAACAATCGGAGGTTTTACCGTGTTTGTATTTGAAACCTAAGCTTCTGTAAAACAATAGTACATTGCCGTTTTATCTGCATGTTTGATTAAGGAATTGTCCATTGCATTCTTTCAGCAGTGAAAGAGAGTCTTCAGAAATACAGTGAACTTTACTTGCGTAGTGGTATAAACCGTATGTGGATTCTAAAAAACTCTTAAGACGTTACGCACGGAACTGGTGACACTCAAGAAAAAATACCGCGTCATAAGCAACAATTACTAGAAAACATATAAATTTTACATCAAAATAAGGCTGAATGTCTTGGGAATTTATTTTTAGTCTTGAATGACATTTTAATACAAGTGTATGTGAATAAACCGAACACGATTTTATAAATAACGTCATTTTTCTCGTGTCCAGCGTTACAAATAGATGCCGATATTTGGGCAAAATGTGCTGAAGATTGGTGATTTTTTTCACCAAAAGTCACCATTTTCGTGCAGCGCAACGTTCAACGTCGTAGCATTGTGGCGTCAAAAAATTTGAACAATGGGCCCTGAATGAGATATTAAAAAGTGTCCCGAAAGCATGGAAATATTTTAGCCGAACTTGATTTTTTTTAACAGAATACTGGTAAGTTAATCAATATTGGTATCATTATTTTGTACAAAGACTTGCCTTTTAAATCATTTATTTTTTTCTTTGTTGTTACGTCGGTTTACACAGGTCGGAATTTTTCTCATGTCCAAGAATTTGTCACAAGTACAGTTTTCACACATTTTCCGGCACTAATCCGTCGAATGAGATTAAATTAATTTGTTTTATTGAATATTTCCTTAATTCTAGTTACCGCTTTAAAAAGTACAAACCTTTTTTCGCATTTTGAGCCTTGAAACATGACAATGCGTCCAGGTTTGCACAAATTACAAACAAAACTGCATGTCCAATAAAATGTCACATACATGGAACTCCGTTTTTTGAAAGTTACACGTAACGTTACAGACGTTTTTTGTTGTTGATAATTGTCAACATGATTAATGTATGCATTGTATGGCCTTTCGAGGGCCCCTGATTTGAATAAATAAATTAGTCTTTTCAGAAGCGAGATACAAATTCGCTCCTAATAAATTGAAGATTACATTATCTGTGAAAATCAATCGGATATTATTAAACTATTCAAGATTATCTGCAAGTGTTTGTATTTGTATTTATATTTTGTCATCGTAAAACTGTCCTAATCGTATCTTAAATAAATTATATAATAAAACTTTCATAATTATTTCAGTGAAAAGAAATGATGTCATCTAAGGAAGACTTGAACGGTTCAAGCAAGAAAAGCTTCAAAAGCGACAAGAACAAAGGCTTGAATTTTATTACAGAAATAGAAATCTAAAAGAAAACGAGTATGCTTTAGATGAGGCAGTACGCCAAAGACAACATAGAGAGAAACAAGAGAAAGAACAAATGAGACGGATCAAAGAAACGGAGAGAAAACGGAAATATAAAAAGAGAAAACGTGTGAAGAAAATATCTTAATGATCAAAGGCAAAACGAGGATTTAAATATGCGAAATACTTTCGAGAATAGAACAAAAAAACATCGGGCATTGAAAAACTGAAACTGGCCCTACCAAAGAGCCCAGTCAGGCGGGTGACAACCATGGTCGCATACTTGCAAAATTCGAACTCGCCGACTGTGAGAAAACTGCAATCTTCTGAAGTGATTTCTTCGCCGGAGGAAATAGAAGAACACAAAACATCAAAAGCCTTGATGGAAGATTTAAAAACAGTTATTGCCAACTGTAAGAGGAAAAGATCGGATGACTCTTTGAAAACGATGAATGTTTTTATTTCATCAGTAAGTGGTGGAAAATCAGTGACAATAAATACAGAAATAAACTGGCTAGGAAATTGGGATTACCGGTAAGAAGAGTTGGCCGTGGTCATGCAATTAGAACAAGAATATTTAAATCTGAAAAATCAAGCTGGACTTACACAAATAGAAAAACTAGATCAGATGCAATAATACCTGACACGAAGAAACGTATTTATGAGTTCTGGTGTAAGCCTGGTATTTCTCGTCCGAGTGGTAACAAGGCAGATATCAAAAGGGTCCGCATTGGTTTCAAAACTTATTCAAGCCTCATGACACACATACTAGAAAAAACACAGACCAATGTGTATTTGGACTTTATCGGAGAAACCCCCTCTATTAAAATAGCTCAAAGAATGTTCGAAAAGTTCAAACCCTACTTTGTGACCCGTCCGACCTAAGGATAGACAAACATGTTCCTGCAAGTGCCATGTAGAATTTAAAACTGTCTTTAAATCGTGTATGGAATTCCGAAAGAAACTTTTGATAGAAAATGAACCGAATGAATGATATTCTACTCCTGTGTACGATTCAATATCTGATGTCGTTAATGCAACATTATGCGAAAAAGTTGATGGTTCACACAATTTAGAGTGCCTTAAAAGAATCTGTTCCGATTGTGGAGTTAACATCTTGAATTTTCTGCCTTGTGAACTTGATGTATCTGACACTGCGGAATTTATAAAGTGGGAAAAGTTTGAAAATGTAAGCGTTAATGTTAAAGGGAACAAAACCATAAAGAAACTAATGCTCGTAAAAAAAGAAAGTCAAGTTGGTGAGTTGTTTTCATATTTCAGAAAACTAATTGAAACTTTTCCAGTGCATCAGCACAGAGCTACAAGGCAAAATGAACAATTTCAAAATCTTGTTAGAAATCTCCCAGAAAAGCAATGTGTTTGTGTGCATGACTTTAGTGAAAATTACAGATGTTCCGAGCTAACTGAGATTCAAAGTGCTTACTTTCAAAAAACCGAAGTGTCGGTCCATGTTACTATTCTACATAGACATACAATGCTAGAATACCATGGTGTTGATAGTTCAGAAGACTTTCCTGAAATTATCACGGAACAATTTTTCGTTATAAGTCCAGACTTAGTTCATGATCAATACTTTGTTCACCAAGTCCGAAATTATATAGCGAATTATTTACAGTCGATTTCATATTCAGTAGAAACAATGCACGAACTTATTGACGTGTGTGCAGCCCAGTATAAGAGCAGACACTGTTTCGGAGATATTAGTCAAACAAGCGACGACTTTGGATATCAACATTTCACAAGAAATTTCTTCGAAACTTCCCATGCAAAAGGTATTTATAACAATTTAGTTTATTATCCTCGAACTTACTACTATGATTGCCTTTAAATACAGTTGAATGTCAGTCCGTCTGTCAGTCTCTACGCTAGATATCTTGGACACAGATTTAATGATTTTTCTCACATTTTCGAGTACAATGGAATACTTATTATTTAGCTTTTGATTGAAAATTTATGAATTATTTGTGTTAAATGTAAATATTTTAAAAGCGGTCGGGTATTCACATTATAGGTAAACTGTTTTCTTTCAATTCGTCACATTATGGGTTACAGTGGAGTCCCAGGTGTCCGCACGGCCCGTGTTATCGTGCATTAGCTGATTTCGTCATATCAACACAGTAACACATGTATACAAAATCATTTTTGTTATTGTTTTTGCCTTCCGAAGGGATAAAAAGAATAAAATTGATAAGCTCAAGAATTAATTAATAATTGAAATCCCGTGATTTACCGTATTTGGCCAATTTCCATTAAAAAAATACATCATCAGTTAAAATTAGTTGTATTAAAGTCAAATTAATATCAGATTGAAATAATGTTTGCTCTGCATCCTTGGTAGTGCGTTTGGTACAAACTCAGCTATATTTCCTAGTATAAAATCTTTCCTTTATTCCAAATAAGCTATTTTTAAAAGCATGCGCGAAATCACCGGACATTGGAAGAACACTCAGAACAGGGGTTTCCCTAATTTTGGACACACATTACACAAAATCTAAAGGATGAAACCATACAAACAGAAGATTTTAAGAAATAAAAGTATATTATGAATGTGTTCACACAAAATTATCCAGTTATTGGTTTCATCAGTTGAATGAATTGAAGACATAAGTCTTAGATGCGCGGATACACCGGACTGCACCGTAATGTTTGAAAACATTCTTCTAAAAAGGTTGTTTTTTTACATGTTTTTTTTTATTATATCGAATTTGAAATAAGTTCGATATAATGTATTTTGATAAAACATGTGCGTCGGACTAAATTACACCTGACACAAAAATAAATACGTTGTATCAAGGAACAGGGCTTTTATTTCTGTTCTTCATCTTGGCAGTCGCTGTAGGGTATTGAATGTATCTCTTATATTTCTCGTGACTATCGGTATTGTAACTATTATAAAAATCATAAACCTTGAACGCGGTAAAATGGTAAGGTCCAATGTCATGCAGTTGACATAAAAAACTTATCTGTGCATTTCAGGACCACAAGACGCTGCTGGGGGAATTATTAAGAGACAAGCCGACTGTGCCATTTTACGCAGACAGACTGAGATAAGGACAGCAAAAGATATCTATGAATACGCGAATTCATTTCTAACACAACCGAGGTCACATTGTAAGAGAAGAATATTCCGATATGCGGAAACGATTCACGTGACAACACACTGTCTTTTAAGCCGGTGCCTAGCATTCGATCTCTTCACAAAGTAAAAGCTAGTCCTGATTCTGCTAAATGATTAATAAATATCAGTGAATTGTCTTGTTTCTGTGTAAAATGTTGTCATCACATGTATGACCAGTGTTCTAATTCGATAAAAACTGGTGGTTATACTGAATGGGAAATGAAGCGAGAATACAGAGCGGATGCACAAGAAAATGAAGAAAATGAACAAGTGTCTTTGCAAGAATTAGTTTCGGTTGGTCAATTAGTTGCGTTATATACTGACGACGATGAGGAGGAGTACTACATGCTGAAAGTAGAGAAAAGCATGGAAACGTTACTCATTGACACAACGGATTCTTGGGGATCTTTACTCCCTGTGGGAACACCTGTGTTTCGTGGTCTATATTACAACAAAACGAACTCGCCTTTTCAATATCGTCTTGTGAACAGGAAAGCGGTTGTACCTGCTGCGTCAGTGTCTCGCCTACTTTTGCTGTTAATCGCAGGGTCAACAAAAATGAGGGCAAAAATCAATAAAAATATTCCTCTTCACACTATCTTTTGACTGTAAGAAGCTTCTGTCCAAGTTTGGTAAAAATCCAGAATACTTGATGAATCTAATAAATGTTTTAAAAACATAGACTGCACACTGTATGTAATGTTAACTGGAAGACTAAGTCTATTTATAAGTAAAATACAGATACACAAGTACATTTTTTTTGTTTTTTTCAACAAAATTTCCTTCTAGATACTAGCTTTTAATCCTAAACAAGTTTAGTGGAAAAATGGAATTTCATTTTGACACAACTTACTTTTGGGTACTATCTTATGATCACAAGCTTCTGTCCAAGTTTGGTAGAAATCCAACATAGTTTAAGAAATTTATTAAAATTTTAAAAACTTTAACCACAGAATAAATATTTGTGAAGCCACCGCCGCCGCCGACAGAATGTAGGATCGCTATGTCTCGCTTTTTCGACTAAAGTCGAAGGCATTACAAAATAGTCTAAAAGAAATAATCTACAATGCTTTTAAACATGCAAACTGTAGCATACACTATAAATCTATTACTTTGGGATATCATACGGCATATTTATTAATAGTGAACAAAAAATGTAAAATATGCTACACAGAGGAACAAGTGATCAGCATGCTTGAGTTTCTTATTGACCATTGACAATTTATTTTGTTGAAATTGGAGGTAGCCTTTTTCAACAAATTGTTGCCATTCCTATGGGAACGAACTGTGCACCTCTTCTTGCCAACCTCTTCTTATTTTCATACTAATCGGGGTTCCTTCAGACACTTGTCAAAACAAGAATAACAAAGAAGCCAGGTCATTTGATTTCACATTGCAATATATTGGTGATGTTCTTTCCTTTGCGATCCAAACTTTTGTCTGATTGTTATCCATTAAGATATCCCCCAAAAACTAGAAATTAAAGGTACAACAGGCACGGCTTTCTCTACCTCATTTTTAGACTTATACCTCGAATTTGACATACACGGTCATCACAGTACCAGAATTTATGACAAAACACGATTTTATTATTTTAATCTATCAATTTTCCCCACATCAGAAGCAATATACCTTCTCAACTGCATATAGAATTAACATTTTCAAAATTATTCGATATTCAAGAGCTTGCAGAGACTACTCAGACTTTGTAAAACGTCACCAGATTCTAAGCAGAAAGTTGATGAACCAGGGTTATATCAAAGAACGTCTCTTACTTTTTCTAAAAAAAAAAGTTCATCGGAAGGTACCAAGACCTTGTTGATAAATATTCCGTATCAACTTAACTAATAATGCACGATGGTGTTGATGTATAGATTCTGTGTACTACCGTTGTTTATTATTTTATTAACATGTTATAGTATTCTTTTATTTGTCTTTATGAATATTACTTTTACTGTTTAGTCTGTTTATGGTGGTATCCATTTGAGGTGGTTATGTACGTATACATCCCGCCATTGTGTTATTGTTCTATGATATTTTTTGTAGTCTTGTCTTTCATTTTTGATAATGTGCTTTGTCTTTATGCCTATTTGTATTTCGTTGATACACATGACGCAGCTCTATACTTATACATGCCGTCCTTGTGTTATTGTGCTATGGTACATTTTTGTATTCTTGTCTTTCTTTTTTGTTAAAGTGCTTTGTCTATATGACTTTTTGTTTTCCTTGATACATATTTTTTAGTTTTTATAGTGATAAAGATTGTAACACAATGTTGACTGCTGTACCACTATTGTTTTAGAGAAATTCTCATAGTGGTAGTCCTGTTACATATGACCTTGGGGACATTATTTACTATTTCTGACTTTTTTTTACTACATGTTTCAATGTGCCACACATTAAAAACGTCTTCGCATTAAAAAAAAGATTTAAAATATCAGTATAAAAACGTTAGAAATTGAATAAAAGATTGTAGTCATATATTACCGAAAAAATAAAAAAAATAATAATGAAAATAGCAGTATAAAAACATTTAAATTGAATAAGAATGCGTAGTCATATATATAAAAAAAAAGATAAAGATTATATACCAGTATAAAAAAGGTTTAAAATAAATAGGAATGCGAGGTCATATATTCAAAACTTTCAAATAAATGAAAATGTCTGTATAAAACTTTAAAAATTTTAATAAGAATTCGAAGTCAAATGTTATAGGACTACCTTATGTGGGTAACTTTTTTTTCGGTTCTAGATCAAAGGAGTAGGTCCGGTAAGGGCCGGTTTTGGCCTCAAATTTCAAGTTCATCTGACGAGAGATTTTGGACACTTTTAAACACTTTTAGAAATGTCTATTTCAATTGATTCAATTATTTTTTGTGAAAGATTTTAACTGATTCACGCATTAAAAACGCTCCGATTCAAGCTTAAATATGAAAAATGTATCAAATATGCCAAAAACTCACTTTTCATATGTTTTTTTGTCAAACATGAAAGTGGCCGCATCCGTGTTCATCCTCGAGTTTTATATATGTTATGTATTATCATTAAACACAACTTACATTTCAATATCAAGAATGAACACGAATGTGGCCACTTTCATTTAAGACGGAAACCGTTAAAAATTGTGAAAATTTCAGTAATTTAGCACGACTTAATGATGCAAGTCTCCGATATATGTGCATTGTAATGCCAAATTGACAAGCCCATATTTATGTAGCAGAAGCATTATACCTTCCAAAAAATAACTAAAAGCTTACATTCAAACAATTTTGTAAAACTGCTATATTTTGGGGCCAAAAAGGGGTTTTACTGAACCTACTCCTTTGGTATTTACGTTATTTACAAGTTTATACATTAAAATGTACGCTACAATATTGAGAACACGGGTATGGAATAAATGCCAAATCACTAACCAATTGAGGTGTCACATATGGAGATCGCCATACAGGCTGTTCACCATGTACGACCGTCTAAATATGGTCTTCAAGCGCAACATGAGGATATGCCAACACAAAACCGAGGCAACCCAAATGAGGAACCTGCTCCGTTAGGGATATTAAGAGATTAAGTCAACTACAAACTGTGACAAAGGTTCTTGGATAAGGACAGGTGCACACTTAAAATATGAGGCGGCGTTTACCGTATCTTTTGCAGCTGATGACCCCTTAAAAACCAATATCAGAATAACAATTTAGAACAAGTAAAATGTACAAGATAAATTAGTATTCAAAAGAAGCCAATTTATCGAAAAAAATCGTAAGACACTTTACAGAAAAAGAAGAAAAAAACTACAAAAGTTTTCAAGAGAACAGTTAATGTGGGCAGCGTAGACAACCTAAATGATTGCTTATAGTAGATTAAAAACCAGGCACCTTGATATTGAATCTCTCACCCCACTTAACATCAGTCCAATGAAGATAACTACGATAAATACGGAGTGACATTCCAATTATTTAGAGTTGCGATATCATTCAGTGTATCGTAAACGACCTAGCTGATGACTAAAAAAAACCAAGTGTTAAGTTTGAAACAATTATGTATACCATATATGCTCTAAGCAACGTATCCAACGATGAATATTTTTCCCAATAAAAAAATTTGTAATGAGTTGAAATTAAAGAATAACAGCATAATAAATTGAGATAACGTACCAAACTATAAAACAGTATAATTTTGTTTAAAACAGTGCCTTACGCATCTTTTGTTATGGTGTCATGGCGAAGTTGAAAATTGACAACAAGGTCTGGCACATTCACAGCAGCAGATTGACTGGAAGATAAGTCTTAATTTTGCTTGAATGTTTTATTTGGCTATAAGCCATGATTTTGAAAGAGAAAACTGTTTCACAATTTCGTCTATCACTTCTAAAAGAAGACAAAATTGAGACAAAAGGACAAATAAAAAATAACTTCAAAGATTGGAAATGCAAATTATGGATACATTTAAACCCTTAAACATATTTTAATATTCTTGTTATAGAGGGTATGATAATTATGACATCAACTTACTTACCTTTGACTGTAATAACCTGTTCATTCCTGTCACAAGGCGATTTTCTAAATCTTCTTCTAGAACAATACCAATATCAACGTTTTCATATTTACATGAAACTAATATTGATTTTGATAATGAGCTAAGTCCAGGTATTCCTTCGTCAAATACAGGTTTTAAACACATTTTTTTTAACCATTCTGTTGCCTTTGACTTGTCAGGTTCGCCAATTTCATCCATTCTTGGTCCCATTAATAATTGTATACCTTCAATTTGTTCTCTCCTTTCAAATTGAGTAGAGTCTGCAAATAAAGAAAAAATCACAACATCATTTCAATTTTTCGAAAATATCAAAAAAATTTGCATCAAAATGTGTATGTTTGAAAAATCTATCGCATAATTCTTTCATAGAGTCAAAGATTTGGTAAGTAAATTTGGCTGTACCATTAGAAAACGCATAAAAACCGTATTTCACATCCTAAATTTTTCTGTACTATTTCTAAATATCTGGGATTATTTTCTACATTTGAAAATGCCTGTACCAAGTCAGGAATATGACAGTTCTTGTCCATTCGTTTTTGATACGTTTTGTTATTTGATTTTGCCATGTGATTATGGACTTTCCGAATTGATTTTCCTCTAAGTTCAGTATTTTTGTGATTTTACTTTTTAATAAAAGCGCGGAATTCGCTATGTGATCCGTGTTACTAGTAATTCATCGAACAAAATTATTAGAAATGTTATCTTTCCAATGATGTAATTAGATCTTTGAAAATAATTTACATTGACACTATCGATTTTGTCATCAGCAAATTTAAACATAACTAAATTTGTATTATTTACAAAAAGGTTAACACCTAACTATCCTAATGCTTGTCGATACTTTGTTTTTGGAATTGCAAAAATCATGTCTTTTTTAACTGTCCCTGACGTTAAAATACCAAATCTCTGGGGTGTGTTTGGTTGATATTAGTCTCTGAGGCATGATTTTTTATTATTAATTGTGTGTGGCCCCTAACAAGCTTTCAGTCACTGCAAGTTCTCTCAGATACAATTTGTAATCCTTTTTTGTTATTTAATGTTTACTAATTTGGTGTTATATCTCGTGTCTATATTTTTAATATATACCAGCATTGATAAGTGTTTGGTATGACTAAAAATTTTCACTTCTGTTCTCATTCAATGAACAACAAACTTATTCTAATTAAATTTCTCTAAATTGAAACATTTGGTTCTTTCTCAGGGTTGAATAAAACAGAAGGCATTTGGATTTGGGCGCTTAAAAATAGCATAGATAAAATTGAGGGCATTCGCTGGACAGAAAAACTCGTCAAAGTTTTAGGCATGTATTTTGATTACAATAGAAATCAATATGAAAATTTAAATTGGGAATCTAAAATAGATACATGAAATCATTAATTAAAACATGGTAAAATATAAAATTAACAATGGTTGGAAAAATATTGATCATAAAATCATTAATGTTACCAAACTTTACATTTTTGGCTACTTCGTGCAAAGTTCCAGATATTTATCTAACAGAAATTGAAAGCTGTTGTTTCAAATATATATTTGGAAAGGAAAAAAAGACAAATAAAAGGAAAACAATTAATTGTTTCCATTGGAAATAAAAAAACACTTTTAACGATTAAAGTTCATATTTCGAATGACACTAGTTTCACAATTGATCTCGTTGTAATCAGTCCATTCGAAGTTTGACTACTCTCGCTACTCCATCATTCCGAGTGATCAATTCTTCTATAATCGCTAGTTTCCACATCATTATCGGTGAATTGTCTATGATTTGTACGACTGATCCGATTTTCACATGTGCATTTTGGACCAAAAAAGGGGGCGGGCTAAGAATGCTTAATTTTGACACTTATTTTACAGCATTGAAAGACTCATGGGTCTCTAAATTAACAACAACAGGTTTGCCTAATTGGAAGATTATTCCTACCAAATATTTTTACAATCTTGGTAAAAACTTGCTTGTCTTTAACATTAATTTAGATAATATTAAATTAATAGATGAACTTGGAAAAATAACTAATTTTTATTTACAAGTAATTTCAAGTTGGTTTATACAGGAGGAGGTTTAGCAACATTTTCTGATCAATTTTCTGAAAAAAGAAAATAGATTATTTTGGGAAATAAATATATTTAATATCACAACAAAAGCTTGTTTTTTTAAGAAGTGGATTAAAAGTGGATTAACGTATATTTACGACGTATTGGATCGTGAAGGCAATTTATCAGAAAGTTTTTATTTAAAAAAAGTTAATTCATAAATCAAACTTGATTGTAGAGTTTAAGATGTTAAGAATGGTTGCAAGTATAATTAATATATGTAAGGTTAAATTATGATGGAAAAAAAACAAAATTGAAGCAAAAGATATCAACATTAAAATACTCCATAATACTTTAATAGATAAAAAAAAAAATAGACAAAGCCAATCGGTATCAACATTTAGACAATATATTTAAAATTAGAATACATACCACATATGTCATTTGTATACGATTTTATATTTAAAATTTTAATGGAAAACAAGTTGAAAGTATATCATTCCTACAAAGCAGTAACTATTAAAATGGAAAAAAAACTCAGAACGATAAATGCAATTTTTGTAAATCAAAAGAAGAAATAACTTGCATTTTTGTATGACATGACTAGTTTTAAAAGATGTTTAGGAGAAAGAACATTATCTCCTAGAAAAAAAAATTTCAAAACAAGATATAAGCAAAACATATAGTGTTTGGATACAAAATATCAGATAATGGGTATAACGTTTTAAACTAATTTTGTTTTACAATTTTAGGTTTTTGTATTTACAAGTCATACTATGTCTCCAAGCAAAAGCTGAATTTATAGATGTGTATGCTATGTTTATAAAGGAACTACGAAGGGTTATGAATAAGAACAAAACAGTATCTCAAATTGTAATTTTCATTCATTTAAAAAGATTAATATAATTGAAGAAAAATTTATTCTGCGTATTTTCCTGGTTACTCAGAAAGTATTTCAAAAGGTTACTTTATTGTAGCTTGGACAATGAAGTAAAATTATAACAAGAGATCTGAAGAATAAAGAATATTGATTTTCTGTTAAAAAAAATCGAGATGACCATCGGAGATTGTCGATTGTCATATAACCCGATATAAAACTAATTATAAATAATAAAGCGACCTCATGCAGTTGACTTTTTATAGGTGCGTTTGATTCCATGTTATAGGTTGAATAAAGAGTTTATTATCGTGTTTACCTAGCGGTATAAGAATAAATTTTGTGTATCAAATCAGTCAACTAAATGGTCACCTTTTTTCACTCTCAATGTTAACATTCTTCTTCTTTTAATGGCTGACCACTATTTAAAGATGTGTAACTAATCTTTAGCTTTTGGGTTGAATAGAAGGTAAAAAAATACGGATTAAATAAATATTGCAAGAGAATAATTCATCAGCAATGTTTCTTTGCTTATTTTGACAAGTTGCTAAAACGAATAATTGTTTCGTCATTTCACTTATTTGAAATGATTGAACCAAACAAATTCTTATTCTTTTTATTCATTTCTCGTAGCTATTGCTCCTTTAAAGAACGTCTCGTACATTTTCTAGAAATGTTGGTGGGAAGGTTCAAAGTGCTTGCTGATAAAAAGTCCGTATCAACTTCACAAAAAATACACAATGTGCTTGAAGTACTGGTACTGACGTTGTTTATCGTCTTAATAACGTGTTATAGTATTCTTTTGTTTGTCTTTTTGAATATTATTTTTACTGCTTATAGATAAGATTGTGTACCAGTTCAGTGAAAATGGACGACATACTAATCTCCAAAACAAAAATGAACTCAAATTTAAAAAAACAAAACATTCAGGATTAACAAAGGCCAGTGGCTCCTGACTTGGGACAGGCGCAAAAATGCTGCCGGCTTAAACATGATTTGTGAGATCTCCCCCTCCTCCTGCCTCTAGCCAATGTAGAATAACCACAGTATATACACATTAAAACTCAGTTTAAAAGAAGTCCGAGTCCGATTTCAGAATAGGAAACTAACCAAAATGAAAAATATACATAAATTAACAAAGGAATACTAACAATTACTAGCATGCCAGCTCCAGACCTCAATTAAACCGATTGAAAAAAATATGTCTTACTCGTTTGAGTTATATTACAATCCATGTTTGTTTTGTTCACACATTGTTGTCAATATATTATAATTTGATGCGACTGTCATACAAAGGAGAAGAAAAGTAAACTATAAAATCAGGTTTAATCAACCATTTTCTACCTTAGAAAATGCCTGTACCAAGTCAGGAATATGACAGTTGTTGTCTTTTTCGTTTGGTGTATTTTAGCTTTTGTTTTTGCCATTTGATTAGGGAATTTTTGTTTTGAATTTTTCTCTGTGAATTACCTGTGATGTACAGTGTGTATATAAGTAATATTATGAACTATTATAATTAAGATTTTAAAGATTTCGTTAAAAACGAGGACGTAGTTCAATTATACCAATCATAAAATAATCTTATTGAGATACCATAAAATGCGCCAATGTTAAATGAAATTTAATTTTTCTCATGCCACTGAGATATCCTGACACGAAATCGCCTTGTACTGTATCCGACGCGCTAGATCACTAGACCACCAAGGCTCTATAATAATAAAGCTTCCGGTGCCCAGATGTTACCTTTCCCCGTGTGTTTTAAAGTTTTTTTTAAATATATATTGTGGTTTACTATCTTTGCCACAAATTAATTGTATTCTATTTCGTATTAAATTAATATATATTAGAGATTCATTTTGTTACACCTTGTGATAAATTTATTTGGCAAACGCCAATGCCAGTCAGGAGGATTTAAGAACATCAGTTGTTCGACCTGCTAGTCAAATGCGTTTTGTTTTAATGTATTTTTTCACTCTTTGGTCTTTTGGAAAATGTTGTTTTCGCTGTATTTAGACCCTTCTACAACGAAATTTGTTACATGCACACGTATAACAATTGCAGTTTTCACCCACCGCAATCATAGGTTTAAACGTTGTTCTCAATTTAGACTTCTTTATCTATATATATATTCTTTAGATTGTCTAACAATGTAATTATAACACACAATTTAGCATATTAATTTAAGAATATTCAAAATATTTACTATGCGATAAAAATAAACTCAATATTTCGCTAGACCAACTAGCTTTATCAAGCGTACATCTATCCAGGTGAAATCGGATAAATCCATGAGTTGTCAGTTCGAATACCGACAATTAATGTTTCTTCAGTGATGTTAGGAATCGAAATGGTATTTGGATGGCCAATTAATTTAACTCAATTTAAGATACACTCTTGAATTTTGAGGAGTCGATAGCACGAATGGATCACATAAACCCGAAGGAAACTATAATAAAAGCCCAAACGAAAAATCGCAACAAGTCTAAATTGAAAACAACGTTTAAACCTATCATAGCGTGGAATAAAAAAACGCATTTTTTTTAACGAGTGCAATTAAACAAATGTCTAGGTAGAGGGGTCTAAATAAACTCATCATAGATACCAGGACTAAATTTAGTATATACGCCAGACGCGCGTTTCGTCTACAAAAGACTCATCAGTGACGCTCGAATCCAAAAAAGTATTAAAAAGGCCAAATAAAGTACGAAGTTGAAGAGCATTGAGGACCAAAATTCCTAAAAGTTTTGCCAAATACAGCTAAGGTAATCTATGCCTGAGGTAGAAAAGCCTTAGTTTTTCAATAAATTCAAAAGTTTGTAAACAGTAAATTTATAAATATAACCATATCAATGACAATTCATGTCAGCACAAAAAGTGCTGACTACTGGGCTTGTGATACCCTCGGGGAAATAAATCTCCACAAGCAGTGGCATCGACCCAGTTGTTTGTAAATAAACTCATCATAGATACCAGGACTAAATTTAGTATTTACGCCAGACGCGCGTAAATACACTAAAAAAAACAGTTTTCAAAAGGCTAAAAAAGTGAAAAGGTATAATTTAACAAAACATTTGACTAACAGGTCGAACAACGGACGTTCTTAATCCCTGCCGGCTGCCATTGGCGATTGCTAAATAAATTGATTACCAGATGTAACATCGATCTTAATTATTATATAATACCAAAAAGAAACCAAAAAAACTTGCGGAAAAGATGGTATACCACAAGCATGAGGTGCTAAAATTGTACACCATATCCGGTTTCGACATTTAATGTATCTTTAGTGATATTAGGGATCGATTGGTATTTGAATGGCCATATTATTTATCTCAATTTAAGATAGACTGTTGAATTTTGAGGAGTCGATAGGATGAACAGATTACATAAACCCGAAGGAAACTATAATACAAGCCCAAACGAAAAATATAAACAAGTCTAAATTGAAAACAACTTTTTATACGTGTGCATGTAAAACAAATGTCTGTGTAGAGGGGTCTAAATACAGCACAAAGAACTTTTTCCCCACGACCAGAAAATTGAAAAGGTATATTTTAACACATTTGACAAACAGGTCGACCAACGGATGATCTAAGATCCTGCTGACTGTCATAGGTGATTGCCAAATAAATTGATCACCAGTTGTAACAAAATGGATCTTAATATTAATTTGATACCAAACACCAAACAGGAAACAATAAACTTGCGGAAAAGATGGTATACCACAAACATGAGGTGCACACCACATCAATGTATATATATATAGCTACCCACTAGAGACCAAATTGCGTAGATAAAATCTTTTATAGTCCATCACACGGCAATCAGCGATAATCAATTCTTGTCGTCTGGTCACGCATTTCTTTCACAATCAAAATAATGTGTTACCTTATCTTTCACGACAACTTTTTTTCTAAATATACAAAATCCTTCATTTAAAAAATTAATCTTAACCTAGTACATAAACTCATCAAAGATACCAGGATTGAATTATATATTAACGACAGACGCACATTTCGTGTAAAAAAGACTCATCAGCGAATCCAAAAAAGTTAAAAAGGCCAAAAAAAGTACGAAGTTGAAAAGCATTGAGGACCAAATTCCTAAAAGTTTTGCCAAATACAGCTAAGGTAACCTATTCCTGAGGAAGAAAAACCTTAGTATGTCAAAAATTCAAAACTTTTGTAAACAGTTAATTTATAAATATAACCATATCAATGATAATCCATGACAGCACAAAAGTGCTGGCTAATGGACTGGTGATACCCTCGGGCAATTAAAACTCCACCAGCAGTGGCATTGTAAATAAACTCATCATAGACACCAGGATACATTTTATATTTACGCCAGACGCGCGTTTCGTCTACAAAAGTTTCATCAGTGACGCCCGAATCCAAAAAAGTGAAAAAGGGCAAATAAAGTATGAAGTTGAAGAGCATTGAGGACCAAAATTCCTGAAAGTTTTTCCAAACTGTAATGTCTAACAAACAGAATATTTTGTTCAAAATATATGCACCTGGAAAAAAGTATAGCAACACTTCCATTGAAAACAATGTTAAATGACAATACCATGAATATAAACGGATTAAAGATATTTAGTAAAACCCAAATTATACACATTCTACAATCATGTCATTTTATATTGTTTTCAAAGGAAGTGTTGCAATACTTGTTTCCAGGTGTATAACATGATTTATTAACCACATACACTGGCATTATCTTTAATGAATCGCATACGGTTATTTATTGACTTTTGTGTTTACTAGAAATGTACTGGATTTTTATTTTTAAGTTTAAATTTTTAAAAGTGCACTTTATTATTAAGGAAGTTGAACCATTTGAATACCTTTTTTAAATGAGTTTCCACATGTTGATTATACAACGGTTATTTTCACATATTTTGCAATCAAATCATATGAAATATCTTTCACGATCCGATACCAGATCTTTCATGATTCGATCGCAATTCTTTGTCTCTGCAACTTATTCTTAAGCGATTTTTTTTATCGATAAATGGAATTTCAGCCGTGAATAAGTTTAAGCTGTAGAAAATAAGGTCTTTCCATTTTTCTTATTTGTTTTGGTTATTCTTCTTCTTCCGACAAATTTCAAAAGTTGTTTTGTGGTTTCGCTTAGATTTTTTGCATATGATATCGAACAGTTATTACGCTTTTGAGACTGACCCTGTTTAGTCGAAGACGTTTTATTGTAAGAGTTTTTCCCCAAACACTGTTGTCTTTGTGGTGAGATCTCCGTAACCGTAAATGAAAGCGACAAATGCATTTTACTAAATTGCTTATATATCCTTAGGATGATTCGTCAAATTTTAACCGAATCAATTCGTAGATTCCATATGACATTATTCGCTTTTGAATTTGATATGTAAATGTATCACATGAATGGTAAGTAATACAGACTTACGGTACGTGTATTTGAGGTCCTGTGTTCTATAAAATAAATTTGAGGTCAAGGTCGATAGTCAAAGTCATGTCCTAAATTTTGACTTTTCGTTGTTCCGATATCGCCTCCGTCACTGCTAAAGAAAGGGACCAGTGTATTGTACTAAATTGTTCGTTATATCCTAAAGTTGATTTGTAAAATTTAATCGAATCAACTCGTAGACTCTATATGACAGTTGAAATAAGGGGGCCTCTATGGCCGAGTGGTCTAAATAGTAACTACTGTAATCACTAGCCAGTCAACACTGAGCCCTGAAGTTGTGAGTTCGAACCCCACTCTGTCAGTTGACTCGACTCCAATCCAAGGCTAGGATTGTCAGTTTTCCTATCGAATGTCAGTGGTTTTCTCCGAGCACTCCGGCTTCCTCCACCAACAAAAATTGGCCGCCACGAAATAGTATAAATCCGGAGCTAAAAAATGGTGTTAAAACACCAAAAATCAAATCAAAATCATAAAAATTAAGTTGAGGTAAAGGTCAAAGGTCAAGGTCATGTTCTAATTTTTTACTTTTCATTGTTCCGAGATCTCGTCTGATAATCTTGGAGATATATTCAGAAGAACTAGTGCAAAATGTTTGACTCATTGTGTATAGCTATGATACTTTTGGTCTGAAACAATTCAATGACATCTTTTAATGTCCCTGAAATGATTCAATTTTTGGTTAATTGATTATTTCTCCAACTTTGTTCACTATAAAGCCATAGGTTAGTTTGCATACTATTGGTTGATATATGACTTTGAAAAATATCAACCGGAAGTAGCCATTTTTGCACTTATTTCATTGAAAAGTACCTACAAACAAAATGTTTTTTAGATATGCATATTTAAACCTATCATTTGAGACCGGAAGTGACATTCACTAAACGGTATAGTCATATCTCCATTATTAAAGGGAAAAGTATAAAGAATATTAATGTCGCGTTTCGTCTACATAAGACTCCTGAGTGACGCTCAGATAAAAAAAAAGTTATAAAGCCAAACAAGTACAAAGTTGAAGCGCATTGAGGACCCAGAAACCATATAATTTTGGAATCAGGGTAAATACAACTATCATTAGAGACCGGAAGTGCAATTTTTAAACCGGAAGATGACAATAATCTCCCTTATTACAGGTAAAAATATATAAAAACATTTATTAATTGAATCAGTATTGATATCAGTATCAGTATCAGTGTGGACGCCAAAAGTAACTTTGAGTAAATAGAAAGTAGCTTCTCATCAATGATTTATATAACTGATGTGGAAAGACCTTCAATTGTTCTCTGAACAATTGGTTTTTTAATTGTATTTATATTACAAATGATATCAACCATGTGTCTTACTCATTCACAAATTTTAACAAACTCATCCTTCGGATTCGTCTGGTATGAATATGTTAAATCTTAAGAACAATGGTACATATACATTTGTATAGTACAACATGTATCATTGTTGTTCTTACATCTTGTCAAGACACTCCTATTCATTCAAAAACAAAATAAATCTTAAAATGTTGCAAAATCAAATCAAATACTCCGGTTTCCCAGATCCGCTCGTCTGAAAGTTTGCGTATTTAAAACCAAAAAAAGTGATCTTTTGACTAAGATGTGGATTTCACAATACTTACAACTTCCGGCAAAATTTACAAGCCATGTTATCAAAGTAGCTCTGGATTCTCTATGCATCGTCATTTTTTTCTTAATGTCTTCAAAAATATCGAGTCTAGTTCCACCTTTTGGATGTCCTGTATCAAAACATTGATTCTTTTCTAAGGCTTCTGCAAGTTTTTTCACACAATCTAGAGTCACAATGTGTGGGGAAATTGTCGATATTTCTAGAAAGATAGCATCAATTGTAGATTGCAACTGAGTATTTCTACTTTTCACAGACGACGCCATTTAATCCAAACAAAGCACGTCTAACTGAAACTTAGTTAAATGATTTAAATCAGGTATAAAACACAAATTATCTCTTCCTTGACGACAATAAATGTTTAAATTTTTCCGATATCTGTATCATCTATCAATTAAATTCCACACTTGTCTCTTTTATTCCGAATTAGGTGTATATCATACCTTCGTTACTTATTTAAAAAGCGGATGTGTATGAAAGTGTGTACGTTTGATCGAGTAAGTAGTTTTAGTTCATTTATAACACTATATGGTTGCTATACTGTTCTGAATCAGCCCATCCATCTCAATTATATATTGATCTTACAAAATTCCAGATTATTTGGTAGTTTTGTTCATTGCTGTCAGAAACCTAAACGTTAATCTAGAAAAAAAAATTAGAACACCTTTTGTGCCATTCACTAATATTACATTTGTTTTTAATGGAAAATGTGTTAATAAAGTATCAAATTATACATATTTAGGTTATAATTAATCGAACATTTGAGTTATGAGGATATGGCAAAAGCAGTTGCTAAATCAGAAGGGCATTGGGTTATATAAATAGAAAATGTAAAGCTCATGGTGTTTTTTTATTTTTATGCGCCGGAGCCTCTGGCCTTTTTTAGTCGTGTATGATTTTTAATTTTAGTTTCTTGTGTATATTTCGGAGTTTAGTATGACGTCCATTATCATTGAATTAGTATACATTTTTGTTTATGGGCCAGTGGAAGCACGCCTCCGGGGGCGGGAGTGTTTTGCTGCATTGAAGACCAAATGGTGGCCTTCGGCTGTTGTCTGCTCTTTGGTCGGGTTGTTGTCTCTTTGACACATTCGCCATTTCCATTTTCAATTGTATTCAATATAATGTATATATAAAACTGTTCAATTCAATTGTATGGTCAGTGATTGACTATGGTGCCTCTATTACTGGAGAATTAAATATTTTTTCTGTAAAAATGCAGTTAAACATGAGGCTATGAGAGTTTTTATTGGAGTGGGTAGATAAACCCCATACTTAGCACTTTATGGAGATATGGGATGGAAACCATATGTTGTTAAACAATGGTCTACCTTATTTAGAACATGGTCACGATTTAATAAGATGTCTTATTGAAGACTTCACAAACAAAATTCTTTGTAGTCATTATCTCAGTTTTAATAATAAAGTAAAACAAAAGAACTGTAGAGTGAATACAAAGTTTAAAAGAAATTGATCTTAATCAGTATTGTAATTTGAATGTATTTTGAGCACATTGAAAACAACCTATTTATTATGTAATATAATAAATGGCATTCAAATAACCTAGCTAATGAAAGCAGAAATTTGCGTACTTACAAGTTATTTAAATCAAATTATTGTACAGAAAAATATTCAAGTATTACTGTGCCGGGTAAATATAGAAGTGCATATGCTAAATTTAGAGCAGGTTTTGGCTCCGATTAAAATTGAAAATAGCAGATATGAAGTTTTGATGTAAATTGAAGGGTTTGTTTTAATTGTAGAAAAAATGATTTGAATATAAATGAAGGTGAAAAACATGTATTATCAGAATGCCCAGAATATGCAGATTTGCGAACGATATTTTTTAACAGTGTATTTAAAATATTTACTAAGTAGTTTTAGTAATTTGAGTAATGATGAAATTTTTTTATTTATGTTTCAAGATGCCAGAGTTTGCTATTTTACAGCCAAAATCTGCCATGAAGTATTTAAGAGAAAGTGTATTTCATACCCGTAATAACTTTATATGATATTGTTTGTTTGTGTATAATTGGGGTTTTTTTTTTAATATTTAAGGTGTTTTATGCTAAGATATATTGATATATGTTATATTTGTAATATAAATGTATTTCAATGTGTGTTTATTATTGTGTCTATAACGAGTTTATTACAGTTTTTCATAACTCTTTTTATAGTTGCTCATTTATAAATTAATCTGTTAATATTATACTGTGTTTCACAACAATTTTTTTGGAAGAGGTGATACCCAAATAAGTTGTTTGTTGATGTGGTTGTTGTCAAATTTAAGGCTTTAATTGATAGGTAAAAAATTTAAACTAGAATTTTCAATTTGGACTAAATTGAGGTAGTCACTTTTAAAAATTCCTATATATTTTTTTTAATCAACATGGATTTTGATATAACTCTTCATCTATCTGGATTGTATTGATCTAACAGAATGCTAGGTTCTTTGAAAGTTTTGTTTGTTGCTGTCAAATTTATGATTTTAATTAGTAGGTTAAAAAAGCTGAAATTTTCAGTTAGCCTAAATTTAGATAGTCTCCTTTAAGAATATGTATAGCTTTTCCAAATCAACTTGGATATCGATAATACTCTACAGCTATCTCAATTTCATATTGATCTTTCAAAATGCTAGGTTATTTGGTAGTTTGTTGCTGTAAAATTGTATGATTTAATTAGAAGGTAAAAAAAGTTACTTTTTTTCAGTTTTGACTCATCATAGTCAAAAACATTTCTGCCCTTTTGTTTTAAAAAGATTATAATTTCTTTCTTGAAAACTAGAATAGATAAAGTAACATTGTATATTTGAAAAATTATAAAGACACTTATTATTAGTCTTTGTCTTATTGTCCTGTAATGTTAAATTTTGCCTTAGTTTTAAATTGATAGGGTATTTTGAAAATTGTGTACATGTACATGTATGTTAAAGGTATTTGACCAATGTTAATTGCAAATATACAGTATTTTCTACAAGATAAGATCTCTATGACAATCGTAAAAAATATCAGAGACATTATAAGATGTCAAAGAGTTATAACTAAAGCCCCTGAATGATCAAAATCTGTAAAGATACTGAGATAATCATATAATTTTATATAAAAAAAAAAGTTCAAATTCACCTTAAAAGTGGTTTCTTTATTTTCTTTCAGCATTTGGTGATGATTACTATGCTTTTAATGCCCATTTTTCTATTGTCTGTAAATTTAAAAAAAAAAAGTTGATTCATATGAATATAAGAATATCATAGATATAGGAAGATGTTGGATGAGTGCCAATGAGACAACTCTCCATCCAAGTCACAATGTATCAAAGTAAAACATTATGTATGTCCATGATAATATACTAAAGATGATGATTTAAGCCAAAAAATGAAGAGCCGATATGTCATACTTGAACAATAATTGCGAAAAAAACTATTGCTATAGTAAATGTCATTTAAGTGTAAATAGATATAGGAAAGTCTATTATAAACACATGCATACTGAGAAAAAAAGTTAAGCAGCGTATATCTTTAATTTAACATACTTTAAAAAAACAAACTCTTCTTCAATACATGTATATGCTGCATTTTGGTGCACCTATATTTTAAACTAATTTAACCCCATTACCAAACATCTATGCAGAACCAGTCAACAACAGAGTCCTAGACAATATGCCTTAACTACCCTTTGATTATCAGTGTAATTCTTTATGGGTTATTCTAGACTGTTTATTGTTTTATATCTCTTTCCATAGTTTTCTGTTAAAATCTGGCACAAAACAAACGAATAAAATAGAGTTTTTACCCAAATTTTACGGTCGACTGAACATAGAAAATTATAGTGCGAGTGTGGCAGCCATGTACTATTGACAAATTCTTGTTTAAATTAGAATACTAGTATAGAAAGTCCCTGTTTAAATGTGCAAGAACTATTTTATCTGAATAATTGACTGCCAATGACGCGTGAAATAAATAATTTTCTATTGTAAATAAAGTTTGATGTAAACTAGTTAACAGTATACTCGACCGACATTTGATTCCATGATGTTTTAGATTTTTAAATAGAACATTAACTCTTTAAATACTTTTTTTCTTTCAGAACAACGTATACAAAATATAAAATTGAATAAACTTCCTTATCGTGTAAGTAAGGTCGATTCTCAGAATTTTCAAAGGAAGTATATTTAATTGTGATGTGAAATAACAGTAGTTTAGTTTAATCGATTAGTGACTTTCGAACAGCGGTTTACTACTGTTGCCTTTATTTACAAGTTCCTGGTATAGTCCATTTGTCAATTACCGATTGATTTGATTCTGTTATTACACACTTTTTAAACAAATAACTTCCCTTTGTCAATCGTAAACTTGTTCTATACCGGACAAAATTGGTTGTTGCCAATGCAAAGCATGATAAGTTGAAAGTGATGTATCGGCGATTTAACTAATTTTTCGTGAAAAAAAACTTCTGGTGACAAAAGTATTTAACCAAACAACAAATTAATGTTATTAAAAGATTTGAAAACTAAAAGGTTACTCACATTACGCACATGTATTTGATCTTTATCTAGCACTCCATTGTCAATAGCCTGGGGTCCTGGCTCACTGATAACTAAACGTTTATCGACGAAGTTTGATTGGGTCAGGATGCCAGGTTACATTGTCAATAAAAGTTTATGTCCCTCATAAGGGAGACAACATAAAAGGGAACTGGCAAATAGACTAGCGGACAGGCACAAACGACATGTCTTATAATATTATATAATTATGTATCACTTTCTCTTCTTTGATTTTTTATAATGAATTGTCACATGTGTTACATGTCTAACACATGTAACAATTCATTAATAAAACAAGAAGAGAAAGTGATACATATGGCTGACAGTTTTAAATGAAAATAAGAAAATGTGGTACGATTTCCAATGAGACAAATCTCCAAAGGAGACCAAATGACAGAGACGCCCAGTAACAACTATAGATTACTGTGTGGTCATCAACAATGAGCAAATTCCATACCGCATAGTCTGTTAAAAATGACCCGATATGACGATTGTATTTTAACAATTAAAACGAAAAATCTATACCTCCTTCTAAGTCCATCGTCATTTAAATTTGTTAAATGTGAAATAGTTCCTCTGAAAACTCTGTCCTTTCTGGGTCTTAGTGTTGGCATTAACAAAGCAGCCATTTTCTAATTATACCTTGGTTAAATGGTTTAACGCTGCTACCTACCATCGTTAAGTACGGGGCGTTAGTGCTAACGACAAGTTGAACAACCGGCCCCAGGTTATTAATATAATTAAATAAAACGAACAAATAAATGTAAAGTTCGTCATTTGCGCTAGCTTTTGTGAAACTTTCACTTAATTCTTTTAAACAGATTCCTCCATAAATTTTATTACAAAAAAAGTAATCTACCAAAATTTATAGCAGAAATAGTGTTTTTTCATGTTCCCTTGGTCTATTAGACAGAATACATTTACAACAGAAACTAATCAAAATGACAATGATAATGAATTAACAAAGGGCTACTATATATAAAGCTAGCAGTAACTGTCATACGCCAGCTGCAGACCACAATTAAACTAATTGAAAGGTTATTGATCAATTATGCACACTCTCTCCCTGTTGTATTTATTGCTAATTTGTTCCGGAACATTCATGAAATATTTGTCACTGGCAACAAAAAATCGATAATTAAAAATAAATACAAATTACGAAGAAACTTAGGATTCAACTCTCTCTGACAAAGTAGCCCTTATAGATTGATTTTGATATGTTTTAACTTCACTTTGGCCAAACACCTCTTCAATTGTTTCGGTTCTTATTTTTCTTGACTTTCAAATTTCAGTTTCCGTAGGTGAATTCTTTACTTAAAATTCTGCGTTTTACATTGTACTGGTTTTTCGAGAGCAACATTGGTGTATGGTCAAAAATGGAAAAATCCATCATGCAGCTGACAGTGTTGCTTCTCTTTACACGCCCCATTCTGACTGGATGTACCTGTGTTCTTTTAGTTTGCTCAAAGTCGATTGTCCAACGAAAACTTAAAAATGCTAAAATAGCAAATAACATTTAACTTTAAAAGTGGGGTATATTGTTTTGTCGAAGCGCTAACAATTTTATTAAGTTTTTCATCGCTATAATTAAATTATCTGGTTCAAAATTTAACACTATAAGGCATGGAGAAAATTTGGATTCAGAATGATTCTTTTGTCCTCTGCTTGCACAAAATATTATTTTTTCATCAAATTGGGGATCAGAATATTTTAATGTACCATTATCGAAGCCCCTCGTGGAAGTATCAAAGTAAAAAAAAGTGACTATCTATATATTGGATTCCCCAAAAGATCACCATTTATCGCTGAAATAAACTTTTGAAGAGAATTTTCAATTTTCAAAATGCCGACACCTACAAATGCATAGATGGGCGCTTAATGTAGTACAGCGGCAACTATTACATACATATGACTGCTGAAAGTAATCTTTATGGTATACGTTTATATATGATATGAATGGTTTCAACTTTTACAAAACCAGAGCTATATGTTGGATATAAACGTTTACTTTATTTTGGCTTTTTATTTTTATTTGACTTTATTTGCCTTTTTAACTTATTTATAATTTGATTCGATCGTCACTGATAAGTCTTTTGTAGACGAAACGCGCGTCTGGCGCAAATAAAGGCAGTAGTATACCGCTGTTCAAAACTCGTAAATCTATGGACAAAAAACAAATTCTGGGTAGCAAACCAAAACTGAGGGAAACGCATTAAATATGAGAGGAGAACAACGACACAACATTAAAATGTAACACACACAGAAACGGACTAAGCATTAGACAAAATCCGACAAAATTTATATCCAGGTAGCCATGTATGATGAGTTTATGTTGCTACCTTGTAACAGTATCTTGGCTCCAATCTACTAATAGTTGATCTTTGTACTCTTAATTTCAGCGTAAATAAGATATATCGTCGCTGGGCTTCTAAAATGTCGTATATGACTTTTTTGGCTAAAAATACTTTTTGACACCAATGGTCTGGGCGGCAGGAAATCTTTGGTATTACAAAACAGAATACAGTTAGACCAATCAAAATGTGTGAAATAAGACATATTACAAAATTGCCAATGTCAGTTGTTTGTAAAGTTTGCTTCCAAAATGTTGTATGAAAACTTAAAAATCGTTGTAGAATGGCTTTGGGAAAAAAATAATTGTACATTTCTTTATTTCTGTGAAAATAGTTTAAGTTCTTGGATAATCCAGAAATGTCAAAGTTTTTATTTCACTGCTATTTACAAAAATGTTCAAGTTCACATACGACATTTTGGAAGCATGCATTTTGCCAAAAATTTCAAAGCCTGTTTGTGAGAATTTTTTTTATTGAAAAATTTGTAATTTACGACATTTTAGAAGCCCAGCGACGATATATATATATATATATATATATATTAAAAATTAAATACACAAAAAGAGTTTTAAAAGCAGCATTGTCTAGCGCTTTCATCCATCTTGGGACTTTTCAAGACTATGTTTTTTTTGTATATATATATATATATATATATATATATATATATATATATATATATATATATCAAAAACCTCCAACATTTTTGACTAGTACAACCTTAATTGGGACAACCTTAAATTGGGACACCATGCATTCAGTATTCCTACCGTACAAAAAAAATATTAACTAAAATCATTGATACAAGGCAATATAATTATGATCGTCTTCCAACCGATAAAAATGAAAGCATAACGTTAAAATTTACGACCAAAGCGCTTTTCTGGGTCGACCTTCTTAGGGAACGCTCAAAGCTAAATATTTAGGGCCAACAACTTACAAAGAACAGATTTAAACGTTATAAATGATCGGTCATAATGTACATGGAGTGATATATATTTTTTAGCCAACATGATTGCAACAAGTAAGAAGTCGCAGAGCAAAACACGTAAATTTCAAATCAAAAGAGATAATACACCTTGTATTGAGCCTTTTTATTGCTAAGAGTTCAGTAGAAAATATATTGTACATGTTAAATATCAGATCCGTACGTCTTGTTTTGAAATGAATTCTCTTCTTTTGAGAAATATTTATTTTATCATCCAATTTTTCACCGTTTACAACTGTCTGTCTGTGGTTTTATTTCGTACATTAACTTTTAAGTATCAACATGTTTTCAATTCATATTGTTTCGTTTCGTTCCGCTTTTATTTCGTTTCGCTTTTTACAGGTACCCCTCTATTTGCCCCTTTTCTATTTTTGATATTTTAATCAAAAATTTAAAAAATCAAACTTTCAAAAAGTAAAATAATCAAAATTGCACGTAAGGTTTAGTATTTTAAAATTTTGATCAAATTCCTAAACTATCAAATTTAAAAACGATTTTAGAATTTTAATATTTTAATAATTTGGTTAAAATTTCAAAACTTTAACACAATTTGAAATTTTGATATTTTAAAACTTTAATCAAAATTCCAAAAATCCAAAATTTCAAAACTTTTTAAAACTTTAAATTGATAAGTGTTACACGGACCTACTTAACTATGATATATTCATAGTTTCATAATGCAGTTTGTCAGTTTATAATTATTTTTACATTGATTTAACAGTGTCTGATATTAGTACTAGTGCGGAGGACGAAGAATCAGTGATGGTCATCAAACTAAGAAGGTTATTTCCATGTGGTAAAAGAGGCGACTCGGACAAGATGAAAGAATTAAAACTGCGACTTCGTCATCACCTTCCACATGAGATACTACAATCGGGGAGAGAATTTCAAGAAGTGTTTGATGCTCTTACGTTAAAAAACAAAATAGTGCTTGGAGAATACAGATTCCTCTGTAAAGTTTTTTCTGAAATTCATATGGAAGCTGAAATGATAACTCAGGAGTATCAGGCAAAAATTAAAAATCTATTAGGTAATTGAAAGTTTCGTATTACTATTACACAATATTGAATTCTTTGCTGCCTATTTATGTGATAGATGTCATATATAATGTAAGTATGATACTTTTCGTGATGGTTGTTAAAATTCCAAAAATAATGCCATTGTAGATTAATGACATACTTTCATCTTCAGTTTATAAATGGTCATTAAAAAGGAAACGTGAGTTAGATAAAACCGAATGCTATCGGATGAGAATGGATTTGATTAGAACGACAGAACAAATAATGCACAATAAGATCGGTGAAAGGAAAAAAAGAGATGAATTATGGACTGGGTACAATTGATGTTTATGCATTTTAATGTGAAGCTCCTATGGGGATTAAGAAAACCCTCTTTTTTAGTTCTATTCCAGATGGACTTTAAATCTTATTCTTAAGTATCTTTATTTAAAAAGTTGAATAACAAACAAACTCAAAGGAAAATTTAAAACAGAAAGTTCCTTATCAAATACCAAAATCAAACGCTCAAACACATAAAACGAATGGAAAACAACTGTTTAATTGGTACAGGCTTTATGTAAAACTTGGAATGTTAGGCCTGGTTTTAAAGCTAGCTTAACCTTTTTCTTGTATGATAGTCTCATAAAATTTCATTATATTGACAACAATGTGAACAAAACTAACAGACACACTAGATTAAAATTAGGGTACAGCAGCCAACTAAATAAACCTTTTGGATAAAAAAAAAATAAAACTTTAAAACCTGATAACCTCAAAAATATGTACGATCGATTGTAACAATTTTCATAACTCTAAAGAGATAAAACGCATATACAAGTCTTTGTGATCGATTGGTCTTGGGATCTGGATACTGTGGTGTTGCTACGATATCACAGAAGCAAGGGTGTCAATCCGGCTGAGCGGGGTTAGCTAAATGCTTGATAATATTTAAAGTTATAAGTAAACAATTTTTATTGCCCTTCTTCGTTAAACTAAGGCAATTTTTATATTCATTTACAGGACAGAAAATCTCTGAACAGAAACAAGATAGCTTATTTGATAAAAAGGCAGACGTCAGCGAAAAATTGAGTATTAAAAAGGTCGACTATACGGAAATTGTTGAGAATGCAGTAAAAAAATATTCCTCAGAATTAGACGAAGAACTAGAATGCCAAGAGAATGTTGCAAAGATGGCTCAGGTAGCATTACATGAAAAAAATATCATGACAGCGGAAAAACAGTGAACAACAAGTATGATTTTTGAACAACAATAATCAACAAATAAGATACAGTAACAGTGTTGCTTGAAATCATAATCACAAACAGAATAATTACTATGATGACCTTTTATCAGCTGGCTTTTATGACTAATGACAAACAGTAATATTGAAGGTGTTTGGCAGATACATATCTAATAAGAAGAAGGGCATATGTCTGTTGAATTTATTTCATATCAAGGACATTTTCTAAAAGCATTCAAGCCTTTAAGAAAATAACGGTAAAATTACGTGCATGAATTTTATAGATCAAACAATTATATGTTAACGATGAAATGATATAAAGTTTACCACTTTTAAAAAAAAAACTTTCTACTTTTTTCTGTATTTTTCCAACAACAACTGTCTCAGAAAAACATTCTAAACCAAAACAATATTTGAAAGAAAGCAAAATTATAAATTGCTTTTTCAAATACAAATTAATTGATATATGGCTAATAATACGCCAATTTGCAATGTTGTATCAAACTGTCTCCGGCAGAAATAAAGTGATGGAAATATGCACACAAATTGTTAAACAAAAAATGTGAAATTTGAATTACAAATTTGAATAGATTTTTAGAAATCTGAGCCTTTCGTTTGCAGACAATAAAGCTAATCTGATAGAAAAAAACCCGATTTTAATAAAAAGCATTGTATACGTAGCTTTATAATTTCCTATTGAAAGGTATTTAGTTTTACACATTTGTCTTGTTTCTCTGACAACTAAAAAGTCGTTCGTTATTATTTCCTAACATGCTTAGAACCAGGCATTGGTGTCGATATATAATAAAATAGAGTCGAAAGATTTTTTTTGTAAGGACATTCAAACTCATAATTCGTCAATACCATCATGTATTATTTGGTTAAGTTGATGGTGAATATATTTCAATAAGGTCTTGGTACATTCCGATGAATTTTTTTAGAATAAAAACGAGACGGTAATGACAGTGGTCACCAAATATCAGTTTAAGAGATTACCAGTTCTATACACCAAATTTAATATAATGTTTCATTGCATCTGAAAAAAAGAACCATCACTGGAGGTTAACCAATCAAATGTTCATCACTTTTCCCCTGTGTACAAGCTTAAGTAATCATATGACTTATTTTCCAAAACATTCTATAGTAACACCAAATAAAACTTAATGGTGCTTTTAAACACCCAATTTATGTTTATGAATTAGATTTATTATGCCTAACCTACGATAGTTTTCTGGTCTGTGCGTCCATTCGTTCGTCCGTTCGTCTTTTCGCCCGTTCGTTCGTCTCTTCGTCTCTTCGTCCGTTCGTCTGTCTGTCCCGCTTCAGGTTAAAGTTTTTGATCACGGTAAAACCCCAATTTCAAAATGATAGTGCAAGTGAGGCATCCTTGTACTATGGACAAATTCTTGTTTTTTTACAATAAAATGTGGGATTAATTAATATATGTTTTTATCATCTAGCAAAAAGACTACATCATTGTTGGTAAAATAAATGTTGATCTTTTTCCTGTGTACAACGTTAAGTATTCATATGATTTTATTTTCCATAACATTCTATAGTAAAAAAAATAACATTAATGTGCTTTAAAACACCAATTTATGATACATGAAATTAGATTTATGATGCCTAACCAATAGTTTTCTGTCTTGACGTCCATTCGTTCGTCCTTGTTTTTCGTCCGTTCGTTGTCTCTTCTCTCTTCTCGTTCGTAATCTGTCCGCTTCAGGTTAGAATTTTTGATACGTTAAACCACAATTTCAAAATGATAGTGACAAGTGAGGCATCCTTGTAATATGACAAATTCTTGTTTATTTTAAAAAAATGTGGATATTAATTATTTTTTATCTCATTCTATGCAACAAGTCTACTATATTTTGAAAAGTAGAACTGATTGATTGTTTCCTTTTAACTGTGTTTCAAGCATTACTGTTAAGTTTTGATCAATAAGTTCCATAGTTTGAGAAAACTATAATAATGAATCTGCTACAAACAGTCCAAATGATACAAAATTATTCTAGGATGATAAATTCTGCTATTTGCACCTCTTTGATCGTTATAGCTTTTGTCCATTTGTTCTTCATTTCTCAAATTATATTATATTTTTCTAAAATAGCGAGAAAAAATAGCTTTAATATTTATAAAATAATGTATTTAAAAAAATTGATAATTGATTTTGATGAAAAAAACAATGCCATATTAATTTTCTCACATGAGTTAAGTTTACTTGAAATTAACTGAAATTAACACTGATACGTTCAAAGCCACAAGTGACACTTACATCCTGGTTTACATGTAATTAATAATTGATTAGTGAATACAAATTTTATTTTCAAATGTCTATTAAATATTTCAATTATAGAAAACGAAGAAGGATATCTTTAAACTCAAAGTAAAATATGATATATAAAACTTCTATGATAAGTGATTGCTAAAAAAAATGATCCAATTATTTTTCTCGATAGTTACTTTTCTAGAAAAAATCTAATGCAATCTATTAATTAAAACAATTTTAGAGACATTCGGGCTTCCTCACAATTCAATTTATGAAAGAAGAGTTTCTGTTTACTCAAATATAATTGCATCAAATAAGTTTCTGCTAAAGCATAATAATGTTTTTGTATACTTTGTGAAATACGTATAATGTGTTCTTCCTCAGTAAGTCACTCCGTATCATGATAGCTTCTGTCACACTGATTCCAAAAATAAATAGTTTCTATATACTTTTGCTTGTAAAACAGGAGATAATTGGCCACTTCCAGTTTATCGAAAATCACTTCTGGTCTTTAGTGATAAGTATAGGTATTCATATTACAAAATATATGGTTTCCGAGTACTTTTTCAAGAAAAAGGGCAAAATGGCTTCTTTCGGTTTTCTCAAGGTCACTTCCGGTTAAGATTTTTCAAGGTCATAAGTCACCGAACCTATTGTTAAAGGACATATGCCTGTATTATGAAAGTAATAATCAATTAACCTGATGTTAAGACATTTCAAGGGCACTTACTCATACAAGATGCCATTAGATTGTTATTGACCAAATGCAACATATCTTCATTACAACAAATCAAACATTTTGCACTTGTTCTTTTATATGTCTTTTAAAAGTGTCGGTGAAAATGCAATGACAAAGAAAAGTCAAAATTGAGAACTTGACCATGACCTCAAATATTTAATGAAATGAACACAGGACCTCAATAACAACGAAACGGCAAACTTTAGAACATGACCTTGACCTTTGACTTTGATCTCAAACTTATTTTTTTATGAACCTAATACCTCAAATACACTTATCCTAGGTCTGTTTAACTTACCATTCATGTGATACATTGACATATAACTTATGTCAAATTCAAGAGGGGAAATAGCTGTGATATTGAGTCTACGAATTGATTCGGTAAAAATTTAACAAGTCATCCTGAGAATAAAACGAGCAATTAAGTGAAATAAATTTGTCGCTTTCTTTTACGGTTACGGAGTAAACACTTACAATAAAAAGTCTTCAACTAAACAGGGTTAGTCTAAAAAAGCAATAACTGTTCAATACCATATACAAAAAATCTAAGCGACATCTTGCGAAACCAGTTTTGAAATTTGGCAGGAGAAGAAAAAAAATAAACAGAACAAATACAATAGATCTTTCCACAAAGTAGTGGAAAGACCTAATAAACGATATATTCACATAGAAATTAGCGAGACTTTTGCATATGATTTTTGTCACTTTTTTATGCCCCACCTACGATAGTAGAGGGGCATTATGTTTTCTGGTCTGTGCCTCCGTTCGTCCGTCCGTCCGTCTGTGCCTCCGTTCGTCCGTCCGCTTCAGGTTAAAGTTTTTGGTCAAGGTAGTTTTTGAAGAAGTTGAAGTCCCATCAACTTGAAACTTAGTACACTTGTTCCCCATGATATGATCTTTCTAATTTTAATGCCAAATTATAGTTTTGATTCCAATTTCATGGTCCACTGAACATAGAAAATGATAGTGCGAAGTTCAGGTTAAAGTTTTTGGTCAAGGTAGTTTTTGATGAAGTTAAAGTTACATCAACTTGAAACTTTTGACCCCAATTTCACGGTCCACTGAACATAGAAAATGATAGTGCGAGTGGGGCATTCGTGTTCTATGGACACATTCGTGTTTAATTCAATGTTTTAAGCCGAATCGTCTACTGTCGAACAGTGAGCCAGGATCCCAGGCTTCCAATATTTATCGAAAGACTGAGCTATCGGCCCTGAATAAGACCAACTAATGTAGTATGGTGTGTTAAAATTTAAAACTATAATCTGTAAAATTTCGAAGATACTATTCACCGTTTCATTTTACCTTATAAAATATATATTTTTGCGTTTTAAAAAGTTTGTAAACCTAAATTATAACAACAAAATATGTTTCCAACTTTATTTATCGTCTGCGTCGACTCGATGTAAGATGAAATATCAATAAATCGAATTTTATTCAAATGCTCTAAAATATGAACTCCGTCAGCGTACTAAATTGTTTAGGAACTATGACTATTTTTTCATTTTTTTTTCCAATTATTAAAAAAGTATCTGTAGCAATGATGAATTTCACGTGTAACGAGAGAAGTAGTTTATCAAAGAAATAAAAAAAAAGAAAAAAAAAACAAATATGTAACACAGCGACAAACGTCAACAACTGAATTACTGGCTCCTGACTTGGGACAGACACATAAATGCAAATAGCGGGATCCCAACTCTCACCCTAACATGGGACATTGGAGACGTGACCGGTTACTTGTAAAAAAAATTGTTCCGTATTTAAATAGTGGCGAAGGGTAACGAATGTGAGATCAATTGACCTCATGTTAGAAATATGTGTTGTCGCTGGTAAAAATTGTCATTTTTACAATGGCAGTCAAACTTTACCCACCTAAATCAATTTTAAACTACGTTTCAGAACACACTTTATTGATTTTATTTTAGTTTTATTCTTGTAAGAAATATAGATGAAATATTAACAAAAGCAACCAACAATTAATTAATCTGTTAAACCATTGCCATATCTGTATATATCAGTCTGAATCAAGACAGTCACAAATAATCAGTCATATGATATAGAGGATAATAACTTGAATTAAATTCCTGGACCTAATCACACGAGTTGCTCTAAATAAATATATAATGAACACGTTTATCTTAAGCGGTTGAGAAAAAAAAAGACATTTTGAATAAATGTTCAGGAATATTTGTCAGTTATTATAAACATAAGAGCCTATATATGTTTAGGTATTTTCCTGTCTGTCTTAATGCTACACGTATCGTCATAAAAGTGTAAAAAGCGTGTACTTCGTCTGACTAATTTTTAATTTTCAAAAAGCTTCCCTTCATACATGTTTGATCAAAGTATAATAAGTATGGTCCAATTGAATGACATTCATTATTTCACACTTGTTTATTTATTCTTTAAACTTGTATAACGTTAGATATTTTAAGTACCGCTATTCAACATTCAGTTTGACATAAATATCTGACCTAAATTAAAATAAAATATTAAAAAATGTCAGACACAAGGTAAATACATTATTTTGTTTGTTTGACAGAAACTGACATGCGTTTTATAATAGTGATAGTGGTGTAACATGGCTGTCAACGAAGTGTGATTTCAATTATTTATTGTAAAGTATATACAACATATATATTCAAAGGAGATCTTTAATTTTGATAACAGAAAACCATAAGAATTTTAAATTGATCTTTATCAAAAATAAAATATGATAAATAAATGTACTTGATTCTCAGAATCATCGAAGGAAGTATATTTAGACGAGTTATTATAAAAGAGGAAGTCCATAAATGATCGACTATTTCAACCAACAGAACTAATTAATAGAATTCCAACTATTGAAATCTATTTAAACCTAAGAAATCATAACACGTTTAGTTTTTAAAATTGTAAACACATTCCTTTTTTACATTCTTTGTATAAGTACGTCTGAACCAGTGACAACGCACAATATACATGATATAGGGAAAACGGTACTATTTATTCTGCAATAGGCGACAATACTAACATTTTCTAATTCTACCACTTTTTATAATAAAAACCTGGATAAAACAGTTATGTGTGGTGTTAGTACTTTATTACTCTATTTTAAAAATTGAAGTCAAATAGTATCATGACCAATTTCCAACGGAGCTTGTTTATGTTATCCATGCCCACTGTCATTTTGCAGCAAATTTATAAAATTTTGAAAGCCTTTTCGAATAATTCTCTAGAAAATATTTCAATAGGTTTTAAAATTTATATTGTAAACATAAACCCTGCAGTTATTCATAGATAAATAAAAAAATATATAATTGTACCCTTACATCCAATCACGGCGCTCCTAAGTTGACTTCCTTCACCTGTCTTGGGTACACAAAAGGCCAACCTAATGCTAGGGAATTGTAATACTACCGTTTTCCCAAAAGTGTTGTCCATTGGATCACCAGCAGTGATGGTGATACATGGCTGTGTACATTCTACATATAATATAACAAGTCTAAAAGGGTACATCACCAAAAACACAATAAAACGAACATTATGTTAGATATTTCGGATAACAGATATCCTTCCTCGGTAATAGCACGATGACAAATGAATCATGTCAATTCAAATTAAGACTCTATCAAAATCTTGAAATTAATACAATTCAAGCGAACGCTGGAACAATGTTAAAATTTCCAAACACGGCGCAAAGACTACAGAGATATGCCAAAATAAAATTAGTTATTTACGATGTGAACTGGCACAACTCTGAATTCCCAAAGGTGGTGATAGTTGAGATGTTAAACAACTGCGTGGGAATACAGTCCCAATAAACAGTCCTGACCGATTTACGCTGGTATACTATTTAAAATATTACAGCGGTAGAAAAATTGCAACAGAGACTGCGTATTTAAACATTTCAAATATATAGTAATTAGATAAAAAGAAAAATGAGTAATAAATTTTTACTAAGGCTAAGTAATAGAACGTGGCTGTGTATTTACACATCCCTGCCAACTGTAATTAAAACTAGTACAATTCAAAAATTCCTGAAAAGTGTAAGTGTCCAGCACGGAAGCCGGAGTTACTGGACACGGGTGATGTTTGAGTATTCAGTATTTGTTGCCAATCACCCAAAATTATCCAAAATCTTTCCCGATCCTCCTGTCTTAGCTTTTCGGAGACCAGCAAGTCTAAAAGACTTATTTGAGAAAGCTGCCGTCTCCTCTAATAAAAGCTGTTCAACTACAGGATGGTGCAAGTCATTTGGTAACAAACGATGTCTGACTTGCCAACAAATACTGAATACTCAAACATTTACTTGTCACTCCACTGGGTCTGTGTTCACAATATTTTGTAATGTAACTTGCAAAACCCAGAATGTTGTATACATTCTTCAGTGTCGATGTGGCATGCAGTATGTTGGCGAGACAGAACAGCCATTCAACTAACGCGTGAATGGTCATCGTAGTGACTACACCTGCAAGCCCGACCTCCCCGTAAGTCGTCATTTAAGATCACATGGGCACGACCATGCTGATTTAAAAAGACTTACCATCACCATCATAGATCACAACGAGGATTGGTCAAAGGCCGACAGACTTGCTCGGGAAAGTTTTTGGATAAGAAAGCTCAGGATAGTTTCCCCAGAGGGCATTAATGAAAAAACATAGAAAAGTCACTAATTTTCCCTACCATCACCCGTGTCCAGTAACTCCGGCTTCCGTGCTGGACACTTACACTTTTCAGGAATTTTTGAATTGTACTAGTTTTAATTACAGTTGGCAGGGATGTGTAAATACACAGCCACGTTCTATTACTTAGCCTTAGTAAAAATTTATTACTCATTTTTCTTTTTATCTAATTACTATATATTTGAAATGTTTAAATACGCAGTCTCTGTTGCAATTTTTCTACCGCTGTAATATTTTAAATAGTATACCAGCGTAAATCGGTCAGGACTGTTTATTGGGACTGTATTCCCACGCAGTTGTTTAACATCTCAACTATCACCACCTTTGGGAATTCAGAGTTGTGCCAGTTCACATCGTAAATAAATAATTTTATTTTGGCATATCTCTGTAGACTTTGCGCCGTGTTTGGAAATTTTAACATTGTTCCAGCGTTCGCTTAAATTGTATTAATTTCAAGATTTTGATAGAGTCTTAATTTGAATTGACATGATTGATTTGTCATCGTGCTATTAGGCAGCAACCATTTGATTTTCTGGGGGGGCTATGGTTTTTTTTTCTGTGCAAACTTTTTTTTTCGCCTTCGGCGAATGACAATCTATTTTTTTAGCGACAAACCGAAGACAAATTTTTTCTTTCAATTTTAGCATTACATATAGTGGCAGCTGAGGGTGAAACAAACAATTTTTTTTACTCAGGGTCCAAAACAAATTATTTTTTCACCGAAACCTGGAAACAAACTTTTTTTTCCAAAAAAAACCATAGCCCCCCCCCCAGAAAATCAAATGGTTGCTGCCTTACCGAGAAAAGGATATCTGTTATCCGAAATATCCAACATATTGTTCGTTTTATTGTGTTTTTGGTGATGTTGTACCCTTTTAGACTTGTTATACATTATATGTTGTAGTGTACTGAATCAAAATTATATGATTAATAAATCCTAGGGACTTTTTGACGTACAAGATTTATTGTTACAAAATTTTAAAAGGTGATCTTGGAACACAATTAGAAATTTATAGTTCTCAACTGGGTTTGATTGAAAATCCATCAAACAAAAGTGTCCTCTACTGTTGAAGTCTTCGGATAAAACACACTACTACCCCTTCCCAATATTTTATTTTTCCTATTGCAATTTTCAAAAAGTGAAAGAAATAGTTCAATAGCATCATTGGAAATATTGGCATATCCATTATTCAGTTGTTTAATTCTCTTTAATAATAATGTGCCTTTTCCAAAATATATTAAAGTTTCTTTAGGAAGACATCAATTTCAAACGTTCCCTGGTCACTCTCGTTGGCTTTAGTAATCAACCTCTCAAAACCTCCAATGGTAAAAATTTCGTAGTTTTTCAAATTGTATTAATCTTTTGTTGCATTCCTTTCTGATGAATCCAAATGTTTAATCCTTTTCATAAGATCATGATACTTTTACTAGGGTATATGTTCTTTGTATTCCTTTATTAAAATTTAGACCGAAAAGATTCATGAAATTTGTCTTCAAAAGACATGTAACCATTTAATGCTATTAATCCAAACAAAGGAGTAAAAAACACAAGATGGCCTATACTAGTGGAATTTTACAAAATTTTAACAGATATTATTTATCCAATACAAAAATTGGAAAAAGGGTGTGAGCAAAAAAGTTTATCTTCTTTCGACCAGTTCAAATCAGCTCGACTAGTGAAGTGTACAAATTTGCAAATATTTATCATGATTATTATATAAAAGATCACCCTCCACATTGTTTTTTATTGGATATGTTCCGGACCATATGAGTATTTGGACCATAGTTTACGTGTATGGTCATGACCATACGCGTATGGTCGGACCATATGAGTATAATACTCGTTTGGTTATTAACGAGCCGGGCCATATGAGTATTTGGACCATACAGGTATTTTTTTTTAAATTACATTATAAAAGTTTCAATAACACAAAAACTTTATCTAAAGAAAACAATGATGGTTACATATATTTAAAATACTACGTAAAAATTAAATATTGATGCCATAGTGAGTTTTCATCGCTAATTACATTCTTGCATGTAGGCTTAGGGTGACATTTACTTCCACATGGTATCATAGCTTTTTTGCATTTGCAAAGCTTGATCAAGCTTGGTTGTGCACGATTTTTTTCATTTACACCTTTTGTTTGCGAGTGAAAAGCTAGCCTTTTTGTAGCTGCGTACAGTAATACCGAGGTCTTTGGCAATTCCGATATGCCTACAGTGTTTTTCAGAAGCTTTATATCTCAAATATCGTAGCATGACTGCAATACACCATACTCACAAGATAACATAAATAAAATATATTACTTTCCCGTGACTTCTTGTGTAACAGTTCATTAAGAAATCTTTTGAATTTATTTTTTTAAGTCGACATAAAGCCATTCACTCGTAATAACAAATCGGTAATGACCATCGGTATAAAATGTGTTTATCAAGTAAGTAAAATTAACTGTGTAAAACTTCTAATTTTTATTTAGCTAATCGTTTTATTATAATATATAATGATAAAATTACCTATGATATGAAAGCGTCTTTTTAATAAACCGTCATATCATATGAAGAGTTTAGAAGTATTAAAAGTAAACTGTATCAGAGTGTTAATAACCCCGACCATACGCGTATGGTCGGACCATATGAGTATATACCCATATGGTCCAAACACTCATATGGTCTGGAACAGATACAATAACTATTTTTTTAATGTTTATTACTTTTCGTAAAACCCCTAAAAAGTATGAGTTAAATGTGTTTGAATATAACACATCCTAAATTTTAAGATCAGTCAAAAGTAAAATCACAAAAATACTGAACTCCGAGGAAAATTCAAAACGGAAAGTCCCTAATCAAACGGCAAAATTAAATGACAAAACACATCAAACGATTGGACAACAACTGTCATATTCCTCACTTGGTACAGACATTTTCAATGTAAAAAAAATGGTGGATTGAACCTGGTTTTATAGCGCTAAACCACTCAGTCGTATGACAGTCGTATTCAAATGAATCTATATTAATATTCGGACTGTAATTAAGAAACTACTTAATATCAAGAATAAATCATCGAATAGATATATATTCCAGAGTTCACTTATTGCCTAAAATTATGTTCGGCAAAAGGTTGAATGAACATCACCAAATTTCAGGAAATAAGCTTAATGCCTGAAAAAATACAGGCAATAACTTAATGCCTAGGCGTTAGCTTATTGCCTAGGATTTAAGCTAAAATGTATAATTTCACAATTGCCGCTTTCATATATATATATGTTTAGACTCGTTTATATTTTTTCGTTTGGGCTTTTATCATATTTTCCCTCCGGTTTATATGATCCGTTCATCCTATATTGACTCTTAAAATTCAAGAGTCTATCTAAAATGAGGGAACTTTTTTTTTAAATGAGGGTACTTTTTATATGGCCTTCCAAATACCGTTTCGATCCCTAACATCACTGAAGAGACATTTAATGTCGAAATCCGGATCTGGTGTTCTAAAAAAATATTGACACCGTATGTTTGTGGCAAAACATCGTGGCCACAAGGTAATTTTTTTTCTGTTTAGTATTAAATTTATATTTAGATCAATTTTGTTACATTTTGTGATCTTTTGTGATCAATTTTATTTGGCAATCGCCAATGGCAGTCAGCAGGGTTAAAGAACATCAGTTGTTCGACCTGTTGGTCAAATGCGTTTTGTTTAAATATACTTTTTCACTTTTTTGGTCTTTTGGAAAATGTTGTTTGTGCTGTTTTTAGACCCTCCTAAAACGAAATTTGTTTTACATGCACACGTATAAAAATTGCGGTTTTTATCCAACGCAATCATAGGTTTGAACGTAATTTCAATTTAGACTCGTTTATATTTTTTCGTTTGGGCTTGTATCATATTTTCCCTCCGGTTTATATGATCCGTTCATCTTATATTGACTCTTAAAATTCAAGAGTCTATCTAAAATGAGGGAACTTTTTCTAAAAATGAGGGTTCTTTTTATATGGCCTTCCAAATACCGTTTCGATCCCTAACATCACTAAAGAGACATTTAATGTCGAAATCCGGATCTGGTGTACTAAAAAAATATTGACACCGTATGTTTGTGGCATAACATCGTGGCTACGAGGTAAAAAAAATTCTGTTTAGTATTAAATTTATATTAAGATCCATTTCGTTACATCTTGTGATCAATTTTATTTGGCAATCGCCAATGGCAGTCAGCAGGGTTAAAGAACATCAGTTGTTCGACCTGTTAGTCAAATGCGTTTTGTTTAAATATACTTTTTCACTTTTTTGGTCTTTTGGAAAATGTTGTTTGTGCTGTTTTTAGACCCTTCTAAAACGAAATTTGTTTTACATGCACACGTAAAAAAAATGCGGTTTTTATCCAACGCAATTATAGGTTTGAACGTAATTTTCAATTTAGACTCGTTTATATTTTTTCGTTTGGGCTTGTATCATAATTTCCCTCCGGTTTATATGATCCGTTCATCCTATATTGACTCTTAAAATTCAAGAGTCTATCTAAAATGAGGGAACTTTTTCTAAAAATGAGGGTACTTTTTATATGGCCTTCCAAATACCGTTTCGATCCCTAACATCACTGAAGAGACATTTAATGTCGAAATCCGGATCTGGTGTACTAAAAAAATATTGACACCGTATGTTTGTGGCATAACATCGTGGCCACAAGGTAATTTTTTTTCTGTTTAGTATTAAATTTATATTAAGATCCATTTTGTTACATCTTGTGATCAATTTTATTTGGCAATCGCCAATGGCAGTCAGCAGGGTTAAAGAACATCAGTTGTTCGACTTGTTAGTCAAATGCGTTTTGTTTAAATATACTTTTTCACTTTTTTGGTCTTTTGGAAAATGTTGTTTGTGCTGTTTTTAGACCCTTCTAAAACGAAATTTGTTTTACATGCACACGTATAAAAATTGCGGTTTTTATCCAACGCAATTATAGGTTTGAACATAGTTTTCAATTTAGACTCGTTTATATTTTTTCGTTTGGGCTTGTATCATATTTTCCCTCCGGTTTATATGATCCGTTCATCCTATATTGACTCTTAAAATTCAAGAGTCTATCTAAAATGAGGGAACTTTTTCTAAAAATTAGGGTACTTTTTATATGGCCTTCCAAATACCGTTTCGATCCCTAACATCACTGAAGAGACATTTAGTGTCGAAATCCGGATCTGATGTATAAAAATTGCGGTTTTTATCCAACGCAATCAATGGTTTGAACGTAGTTTTCAATTTAGACTCGTTTATATATATATATATATATATATAATCGTTTATTTATATATACAACTCGTCTAAACATCAACCCAACAATGTTAGATCTGTAAATTTGCTTTCGCAAATTTTATTGTTCTTCCATCACCAGGATTCGAACCCATGCTACTGAGATATCGTGACACCAAATCGCCTGCACTGTAGCCGTCCCGCTAGACCACACGACCACCTGGGCTCCACAAAAATAAAGCTTTCGGTGGCCGTGTGTTACCTTTCCTCGTCAGTTTTAATCTAGCGTCGTACTACAGTACATGCTATATAAGGCATGGATATGTTATTGTTACAGATCAGCTCAATTATCTATAGTAAAGGATCCTACAAATTAATGTAAGATACAGTCACAGAAAATAATTATATTTATAAGTACGTCTGAGTCATTGACATCTCTACAACAGATTTATCTATCGGATCACCAGCAATGGTGGTGATAAATGGCTGTGTACATTATGTATATACAACTCGTCTAAACATCAACCCAACAATGTTAGATCTGTAAATTTGCTTTCGCAAATTTTTTGTTCTTCCCTCACCGGGATTCGAACCCATGTTACTGAGATATGGTGACACCAAATCGCCTGCACTGTAGCCGTCCCGCTAGACCACACGACCACCTGGGCTTCACAAAAATAAAGCTTTCGGTGGCCGTGTGTTACCTTTCCTCGCCAGTTTTAATCTAGCGTCGTACTACAGTACATGATATATAAGGCATCAGTTAAGACGCTTGCACCATTCTTAAACATGACATAGTTTATATGGCTTATTACAACAGAGAGTTCAAATATATGCTTTAAATACAAATAATAATGTATGATAGGAACTACCACAATTCTAAAACTTTAACGGGAACGACAATTATGATGGAACAAGAATTATTACGTCAATAAAATTACCAAATAGACAGCACTGAACGACCTAAATTTATAAATATTTTAAATTGACAGAGTAAAGTAGCTGCAACAGATTCTGAGTATTTAAACATCTCGAATAAACAGCCGTTAAAACGTAATAAGTTTTAAATAGGTATAACTAGAAGAACGTGGCTTGGTACTTATACATCCCTCAAAAAATTAAGCAATTTAAATGGGTATCTTCAACACGTTTATTTAATGGATGAGAAAGGTTAAGAAATAGAAACAGAAACTGTAATAATAAGTAATACATGTATAACCTAAATGTGAAGCACCACGTGGAGTCGAACTACATCTTTTCATTTATCCCATTTGGTGCCAAAGTTGTTAATTTCCTTATCCAAAACCTTTCCCGAGCGAGTCTTTCCTCCTTAGACCAAGCAGAGTTGTGTTCAATGATTTTAATGGTCAGTCGATTGAGATCTGCCTTAGTGTGGCCAGGGGATCTCAAATGTCGACTGAGAGGGAGGTCTGGCTTGCATTGGTAGTCGCTACGATGGCCGTTCATTCGTTTGTGAAACTGCTGTTCTGATTCGCCAACATACTGTTTACTACATTTACACTGTAAGAGATACACAACATTTGAAGTCTTGTAATTAACATTGCAAAATATGGTGAATTCAGTACCAAAAGTAAATTCTGTTAAAAGTCTGGGTATCAAGATTTGTTTGCAAGTCAGACATCGTTTATTTCCGCAACCCTTGCAAGAGCCCCCAGATGAAGAGCCTGCTTGAGAGGATAAGTCATCTACAGGAGACCATAGAACGTAGTAGGTAATACTAGCCTCGATTATAATTTCTATTTGCATTTGTTCTTTTTTTGGTGTAATAGCCATGCTGTTGTCTGTTTGTTTTCATTTTATAAGTTTTTAATGTTCCTTTGGTTTCTCGCGCCTTTTTTTTTTTTGCATTTGTTTGTGAAAACAAAACATTGGTGCTGAACAGAACCCTCTCCCTTATTACATTTTTGGAATACTTATGAACAATATAGCCAATTGTTGCTCATTTAGTCATCTGTATATGTAGGATGGTGTGTTTACCTGTTTTGTTTTCATAACTTTTGCCCCTCTTCTGTTTGCAGTAATTTTTACTTTTATAAAGCAAAGCTATACACAGAGCTTCAAATTCAACCAAGTTTGACGTTAATTTCGGAACAAATCATTTATATATACTCTTTTGCACCAAATAACAAAAATTATATTTACCTAGAAATTGACGAACACATTACCATCAAAAAGACGTGAAAAACACATTTTGTTTTCGACAAATGATTAAAGTTAAGATCTAAAAAAACATCTTTAGATATTACTTGTAACGAATTGAATACAAAAATTTCAACTGTAGATATTGAAATAGGTCAAGGTCACTGTTATTTAAAAGCTGTTTGAAAATTTCAAATTTGCACCCTATATGCAAAAAAGTCAATCTAAAGTCATTTTTGAAGATAAAAATATATAATAAGTTTTTAAATGTAGATACAAAAGATATTTTTCTATAAATTTGTTGTTTTTATTTTGCTCCAAACGCATAGATGTAGGAGAAACAAGCTATCTTACTATGACTGTGCATTTTTTATGAATTTTTGCTTTGACCTTTGACCCTGATCTAAAAAAAACGTGACCACGGCAGACAACGATGACTATGCTATTTAGATGAGGCTTATTCTCCTCTTTCCAATGATATAAAATATAGCCGTGTGTTATTCCGTTAAGGCAATTCGATAAAATTTGTTGATTAGGCACCCTACTGATAGGCTAAATTGAAAGACAAGAATAAAAATATTTACGATATCAAAATAACATAATGACGGGATGTATAATTACTGAGCCACGTCAACTGGATCTTACCAGAAATAGAATAAACAGTAATATTCACAAATAAAAATAGTATAACACGTCATTAAGACGATAAACAACGTCAGTACTTAAGAATTATACTTTACGAACTATATGCGAAGTTGACAGGTACTTTTGTTGGTCGTATATTTCCTTAACTATTTCGGTTCTTATACATTATTGATTTGAAATATTTGGCATTAAGAGTTCTTGATGAAGGTAAATCCAGAAAAGCGCGTCGGACGCATGAAATTGCTGACATGATGTTTTCATATTTTACAGCACAAGGTAGATGACTCTGCTGCTGGACTTTCAGTCCTCGAGGGTATTATCAGCTCAGTAGTCAGTACTTCGGTACTGACAAGATTTATCACAAACCTTTCTAATTAGTTATCAAAGGTACCAGGCTAATAATTTTGATACATCAGTCGCGCGTTCCGTCTAAATAAAACCCATCAGTGACGCTCAGATCAAAATAGTTAAAAAGCCAAACAAGTATAAGAGCATTGAGGACCCAAATTCCAAAGAGTTGTGCCAAATACGGCTAAGGTAATCTATGCCTTGGATTATAAAATTCTTGGTATTTTGAATAATTTTTACTTTTGCAAACAGTTGATTTATAAAAAAAAAATCCATATAATTGATATTCATGTCAACACCGAAGTACGGACTACTGAGCTGGTGATACCTTCGGGGACGAAACGTCCACCAGCAGTGGCATTGTTCGTTTATGAATTTAGATTTTTTTTAGAAACTAAATTTCAAGACTCTCATGGCAAAGTTGACTTTATATGTATTTAACTATATTTTTTAGGTTGTTTTTTTAGTCTTATAGTTCTTCAATGGTTTCAGTTTCTTATACATCATTAGTTTTAAATATTTAGCATTGGGCATTCCTCCTTTTAGTAAATCCTGAAAAACGCTTCAGACGCATGAATTTTATAACGTGTTGTTTTCATGTTTAACAGATTCAGATTCAGATTCAATATTTTATTATAGTCTCACCATAACAGCACTGGGAAGATATCTCTGCTGGTGGAATACCAGTCCTCGAGAGTTTTATCGGCTCAGTGGTCAAAGGTTCGGAACTGATATGGGTTATAACAAACTATTATAAAATTGCTCGTTTATGAATTTTGAAATTATTTAGAAACTAAGGTTTCAACTACCTCAGGCAAAGTTGACCGAATATGCATTTGGCAATTTTTAAAGTATTTTTGGTCGTGTAGCTCTTCAAATTTTTTCGGATCTTATACATCATTGGTTTCAAATATTTGACATTAAGCTTTCCTGGTGAAGGTAAATTTGGAATAGCGCTTCGGACACAACAAAATTATTATGTGTTGTTTTCATAAAATTTTACAAAAGGACGAGTCGTTCTTTTACATACCCTCGGTTCGTCAACTTTCTGCTTAGACACTGATGACGTTTTAACAGGTCTGTGTAGCAGCTAAAAGCTATTGAATACCAAATAAATTGGCAAATTTGTATTCCATATGCAAATGAAGTTGATATATTATAACTCGGGAAATTGATAATGTCAAAATCAAAATCGTATCGATTGTCATAGATTCTGGTACGAAGACGACTACTTTTTGCAAATTTTAGGTGTCTAAAAAAATGACAGAGGAAGTCGTATCTGTTGTATTTATGATTAGTTTATTTCTTCAATTTCTAGTTCTGGGGGATATTTTGAACCCAATCAGAAAAGTTTGGATTGTTGATGGAAATAACATCATCAATATATCTGAATGTGAAATTAAATGATCTGGCTCTTTCGATCTTTTTGTTTTTTAACCAGTGTCCGAAAGAACTCAAACTCATATGAAAATAAGAAAAGGTTGCCAAGGAGAGGCGCACAGTTAGTTCCTATGGAAATGCCGACAATTTGTTAAAAATTCTTTCTATAAATTCAACCAATATGTTGGTTCTAAATTGCTGACTACTATTCTTTCTACAGTAGAAGATGGCCTACAAAAATATTGTGATGAGATATATTCAAGCAGTGGTGTTAATCAAATTTGGGTTCTTAAAAATTCTAAAAATCATCTGCTTAATATTATATCCCAATCTCTGCAATTTAGCAGCAACATAAAGATTTCTGATTGTTGCTTCCCTTTCCACAACTATGCCCATGCTCAATTGAAAGATCGACTACACCATTTCATTAAAAATATCCTTTGCTATAAAAATTGGAATCATAGATACAAATTTCTTGTTTTGGATTATAATATTTTTTATTTTGTGAAGAACAACACTCTCGCTGTAAAAATATAAACTGATGACGATATTGTCAAAATGCTGGCTTATTTATCGACAATATATTTCTTTTTTTTTACATTCATAAATTCTTTATTGTTATTGTTATAAGGAGTGATATTTCAACAGACAATCGGTATTCCAATGGATACTAATTTGATAGCACTTCTAGCCGACTAAACTAACTGACATTTCAACCACAGTTTAACATTTGTGTCGTCTGTATTCTTACTACATAACGTGACATATTCCCGAATATGACTGTTTGAGTGTTAATTCGCATTGATATATGACGTGTCGATCTCCGTATTCAACGTTGATGTGTTTATCTATGATGTCTCTTTGTGGTTTCGGTTGGACATTATGTTATGTCTTATCGTTTGTGGTTTTGATTCTGTATTTTCTGTACATTTCACTTATGTACTTATTGATCCGTATAGTCTAGTTTATTTCCATTTTACATGCTTAAAGTGTATTGTATTAGTCCAAATAATATGATGTCGTCATAGCATTTATTTTAAATATACTGTCAATACCGTCATAAATGTTTGGACTAGTATTGTGAAAATAATTGCATGACTTTCAAGATTATATATTCCTTACAAAAATATGTTACTCTTTGTCCTGTTGTTAATCTGCAGTTTACTTTTTGTAACGACTGTTATATTATTTATTTGTGCGTTTTTCTATACTGGGTGCTTTTGCGTTTGTTTGTGCTGTATTACTGTCACGTAGTGATGTTATTCAAGTGATATCTTTTTAACATTGCCATGTAAGCGGAAGATTTGGCTAACCATATTACCAGGCTCAACCCACCATTTGTTCTTAAAATGTCCTGTTCCAAGTCCGTAATATGACAGATGTTTTCAAATAGTTCGTTTCTTTCATATTTGCATATGATTTGTCTATTTGTCCTTTTGTGTTTCTTTGATACTTTTTTCAGAAGAAATTCACAATTAGCATATAGAAAAGCTTATAAATACTATATTATGTTCATACTTTGAACATCAAAATTATTGTATTTCTACCTGTGTGACGTTTACATGATTATCAACTGATGTACGTCAAACGCGCGATTCTACGTCAGCATGGTCAGAGTAACTGTTAACCTCACCATGTGCCTGTCAGAGTAATAATTCGGTCCCAGTTCTTAAAATATTTCAATTCTGGGTGGATTTAACATAGTTAGATAAAATCGTAAAATAAAAAAGCAATGAATAATTGATATACGCCTTTTTGTGCTTCTTTGTTTCATATTTGTTTGTTTTTATAGTGTTTAGGATTATAACACAATGTTTACTGATGTACCCCTATTTTGACATTTTTACCTAATATGTCTGTTTGTTTTGTTAACGCATCGTTGTCAATATATTGGAATTTAATGCGACTGTCATACAAGTGAGAGGTTTATCTAGCTATAAAAGCAGGTTTAGTCCACCATTTTCTAAATAAGAAAATGCCTGTACTAAGTCAGGAATATGACAGTTCGTTTAATGTGTTTGAGCTTTTGATTTTGCCATTTGAATAGGTACTTGCCCATGTGAATTTTCCTCGGAGTTCGGTATTTTTCTGATTTAACTTTTTTCTATATGTATTTTGCATTGGCGTTTATTTTTGTTACACCGTAGCATCTCAGTTGTCAGTTTTTAAGCCTGATTTTTTCCCCTCTCAAGCGATTAATAACTTTTGAACGGCGGTATATTCTAGTGTTGCCTATATTTTTCAATAAGAATCTAGAATGCTTATCACCTGTTCCTCTGTGCAGCATGTTCATAATTAACAAAAAAATGCCGTATAGTATTCCAAAGAACGGTAATACACTTATAGCGTTTGCCACCATTTTATGTTGGAAAACATTCTGGATTATTTGTTTTAGACGATTTTTCAATTTCACATGGGGAATTGTGGTATACAGGGTTAAAAAATCAACAGTTTTGATAGAACTATTTTTAGAGGAATAACGAGATTTGAAATTATCCAGAATTAAGTTCTTTAGCACAACATTTTGGAATTTTGGATCCTCAATGCTCTGCAACTTTGTACTTGTTTGGCTTTATAAATATTTTGATATGAGCGTCACTGATGAGTCTTATGTAGACGAAACGCGCGTCTGGCGTACTAAATTATAATCCTGGTACCTTTGATAACTAATTTGAATCCACATATCTTTTATGGTTAATACCACTACCATTGACTACGCGAGTAAACAGTTTCGCTGTATTTCTTAAGACCCTCTTTTGGCAGATTTGCAATGACGTACGAGTAAGGGACTTAAAATGTCTCTGTTCGACCTTTAGCTAAAAAAAAACCAACACAAACCCACACCGTAGAAGCTTATAACGCAATGCTAACTGCTGTATCCCTATTTTTGACATTTGTACCTATTATGTCTGAATGTTTTGTTCACACATTGTTATCAGTCTATCAGTATAAAAAAATCTATGTGACTGTCATACAAGTGGGAGGTTTGTCTAGCTATAATACCAGGTTCAATCAAATATTTTTTGTATTAAAAAAATGCCTGTATACCAAGTCAGAAATATTGCGGTTGTTTTCGATTTGTTTGATTTGTTTCAGCTTTTGGTTCTACCATTGATTTTTGGACTTTCCATTTTGAATTTTCCTCGGAGTCCGGAACTTTTGTAACTTTTTAAAACCTTTTTTTCAATTTAATCCGCTTCATGTTCATTTCATACCTTCCATTTCATTTAATTTTTACTCCTCAACGTCCATTTCATTTTCATTTATTTCTTGCATTTCATTTTCATTTAATAGCATCCACTTCCTGTTAATAAAATATCCATTTTATGTTCATTCTATCTCATCCATTTTATATTCCTTTTATATCATCCATTTTATGTTCATTCTATCTCATCCATTTCATATTCCTTTTATATCATCCATTTTATGTTCATTCTATTTCATCCATTTAATATTCCTTTTATATCATCCATTTTATTTTCATTCTATCTCATCCATTTCATATTCCTTTTATATCATCCATTTCATGTTCATTTTACATCATTGACTTCAAGTTTGGTATTGCGTCATATATTTGATTATTCATTGTGACCTTGATGAACCATGGAACCGTCCAATTTTTGTTTTACAATGTTGTACTTCAATTGCAGATCATTTATCACTTAGCAGATTTGAGATATCTGCTGTAGTTTCAGAGATAATTCAGTTTGATGTTTTGCGAGCGGAGGCAAGTATTTCTGAATCAACAATATAACAGGTTACCACCTGCACGTTTAAGAAATTGAAGAGTGTAACATGGTTATATGTTTGACAAAACATTCAATGACAAATATACCCAAAAAATTAATTTGAAATTTGCATATTTTGTAAGTTTCATAAGTTCTATTTATATAATTGATATTGCATCATTTTTGGCACTTTGTCGAATGAGGTCATCTAATATATCAAATTGAAGGTCTTAATGAGCTCTACTCAAAAATGAAAATTTTAAACCCCTTTTCCTTCCCAGTGGGGAGAGTGAGGTAATTTATTGCAAAAAAGCAATCTTCTCAGATGGTAGGGTTTTCGCATATCAAATGAAAGTCCATAAAGCGTACATTTCAAGTCTACATTACTGATATCATATTTCCAATCTCGAAAATGAAAGCAGATGGGGTCATAAAGTGTAAAAAGCGAAAAGTTTCAGAAGGTATGCTTGTCGTATATGAATCGAAAGGTCGTGCAAAGTACATTACGAAAACATCACTTTTACAGGAAAGACTTTTCAATTGTTTTATAAACAATTGAGATACAAGTATATCATTAATTTCATGTTAATTTTTAATCATCCATTTCATGTTTATTTTATATCATTAACTTCGTGTTCATTTTATATCATAAATTCGTCGCCTTTCTAACATCTTACGTTACTACGTTATATTATAGTTCGTTTCTGTGTGTATTACATTATAACGTTGTGTCGTTTGTTTTCTCTTATTTTTGAGTGTAAATTCACATTGCGATAAGACGTGTCACGGTACTTGTCTATCCCAAATTCATGTATTTGGTTTTGATGTTATATATATATGTTATATTTGTTATTCTCGTGGGATTTTGTCTATGTGTGTTACATTTTAGTGTTATGTCGTTGTTCTCCTCTTATATTTAATGCGTTTCCCTCGGTTTTAGTTTGTTACCCCGATTTTGTTTTTTGTCCATGGATTTATGAGTTTTGAACAGCGGTATACTACTGTTGCCTTTATTTACTGATACGTATAACTAAACAAATAAACTAATCAATCAGTGATACTTTCTTATCATGGAATCCAGGACCAAGTTTTACTTGAAGATTTGCAATAAGGGGTATTTTAACACCATCAAGATCTAAAATTTTGGTTAACAAATATGTTGGAATTCTATTAAAAAATCTTACTTCTATAATCAAGTTCTACCGGATACTTTTTTTTTTTAAATCGTATATTTCATCGTTTTAATTGCATGAATTTGAAAATTTACATAATATTTGAACTAAATACTTTATTTTAAAAATTCATGAGAATTTCACGTGAAAAATATTCATGTGATTTTCACGAGAAATTCACGTTAGTTTGACTCGAGATTCGTGTGAAATTTACATAAACTGATTTCATGTGAATTTCACGTGTTCGTTTAAGGTGAAATTCGCATTGCATTTAAGTTAAATTGATGTTAGTATGTTCCATGTAGTATTGTGTTTAGCATTCTTTTTATAATGAACTTTTGATAAAGCAGTTTCCTTTGTGAATTTTCCTTGGAGTTCTGTATTAGTAAAATTATGAAATAAAACGTGTCGAGAAAAACAAGGTGCATTATCTTCAATTTGATGTTTATCGCACTTGGATAACTAAGCATGAAACCAAACTAGAATATAAAAGGAAAGTACGGTGGGAATCAGCTATAATTGTACAATGTTCATTTTGATATGCCAGCTTTAGATGGCACTTATGGTAGAAGCATCGTTTTTGGAATAAAGAACGATAACTCTCTCCACACGACCCATCTGAAAAGTTTCGTAACTCTCGTTAAATCTCGTACGATTATTTTTTTTAATGGCGGCCGAATTTAACGTTTCAACGCGATCTTGAAAAAACGGGACGGATCTGCTTCAACATTCCATTATCAGTGAGGTCAAAACAAACTACCTAAATAATCACAGGTACTTCATTTAAAAGTCACAAAATCATAGTTAACGATAACATTTTTAGCGTAAAAGTTCCGTCCAGCCATGGGAACACAGAAAAAACCTCTGCAAGCAATACATTTCGGATTTTTTTTTATAATGGCCATGCGGCATGCGGGGTAAACTCCGGTGCACTGGTTGACCATGACTACTTATGTAACTTTTTGTTCATCTGCCACATTATTCCCCACATCAACTGATCAAGGAACAATGATAATTATACTGTTGAATGTGATCACGGTTATTCATGGTCAATGGCGAATCCAAAAAAAATTCTTCCTTTGGCAAACTCTCAACAAATCTTTTCATTGATTATGTCGCACCTTGTAAAGTCCCAGGAGATGGAAACTTTTGTTTTCTCTCTCTAGATTTAATCACAAAAGGAGACTTGAGTCTGAGTAGTACATTTAGAACTGACTACTGTATATATATATATGCTCCCATATTGTCCAAAATTGGATTTTATGAGAAGATGGAGTTATAATATGATACATGTATCCCATGAGAATACCATGACTTTGATAGGTATATACAGGGCATGTTACTTGGAAGTATGTGGGCTACATCCTTTAAAATTCAAGCTGCAGCAGTCGCCTGCATATTTTATGCATCAGTTAAACCTGATCAAAAATTTCACTCTACCAGGTACTTTATCACTATATCACTTTCAGGTTATTATTATTATTATTATTATACAATATTTATATAGCGCATTATATAATTTGAAAAATTACCCTAAGCGCTTAACATGAATAAACAAAAAATAAGATACATAAGGTAAAAGCAAAATATACAATCACATAAATACAATTTCTGAGCAGTGGCGTGTAAAATGAAAACATTGATTGTCGGTTAAATAGAATAATATAAAAGAATGTACAACTCACACAAAAAATATCAAAAATTTAAAATTAATCAAAATGAAAGAAAAGTAAAAAGTTTCAAAAAATAAAAATGAGTTAAGAAAAATTTAAAATTTCCTCTGTATGAATTTAAAATAATGATTATCATTAAACCACAGTGACTCAAGTATTAAAAATTATTAAGTAAAAGTTCACAATACAATCAACTGGTAAAACAAAAATGATAAATTTCAAAATTTACAAAAAATCAATGAAAGCACTTCGGAAAAAATATGTCTTAAGATCCTTTTTAAAAACGTCAAGAGATTGTTCATTTCGTAAGGATGAAGGTAAGCTGTTCCAAAGAGTTGGTGCGGCAATACCGAACCGTCGTTCACCATAGCGTTTTGTCCTAACATCGTTTGGTAGTCGTAACAGCATGCTTTTCTCCGATCGCAAGGCTCTACCAGGTTTGTAATGTTCAACTAATTCCTGTAGGTATGATGGTGCCTTGCCATGAATTGCTTTAAAAATGTACAGCAGGAGTTTGTACTGACAACGAAAATGAACCGGTAACCAGTGCAATGAAATGAGAACAGGTGTTATTGAATCGTATTTTCTCTTGCGCGTTATTAGCCGTGCTGCTGTATTTTGCACACGCTGTAGTTTTGTTATTACACAGCTATTTGTTCCGTATAACAGCGCATTACCATAATCTAGTCGTGATGTAACGAGTGAGCACACGAGAGTCTTACATGCCTCATCTGTAATCAGGGATCAGGTTCACATTTCAACCTATTTAGCAATACACACTTATGGTTATATAACATCACAGTACCAAAATTATACTCAGTAACCAAATTGCACATATTCAGCAACAACAAAAAAATGCAAAAATCTTACAAGTTTTCTTTTACCATGTGAAGATATCTTATTATCATCTTTTTAAAATGAGCAAATTAAATTTGTTACCAGCATCCTTTTCTTCAAAAAATAATCGTTAAAGCATGGAATAATGTCAAATTGTTCGAAATATTTGAAGAAATAAAACAAAATCTCTGTTTATATCCCAGTTTTAAGGATTTGAAATTAACCATACATGTAATGATGTATGGAATTTGGGTACTGACCTCATTACAGTATCATGGATTGTTTGGATGTAATTTCAAACCCATTTTTCAATGACTCTACATGGACTCAAAATTAAATTGGTGTAACTAAATTGTAAACAAGGATAGTCTACATGTACATGCAAAATAAGCACAGAATAAACTTTTGTCTGGTACATAAAAAAAGTTGGTAAAAAAACTTACAATTTAGGTGCAATTTGGGTATTCTCATGTTAGCAACTACACAACAGATCTACAAATTTATTTTCATGACCAAAAAAAAAAAAAGTACAAACCTAAAGGCAATAAAATGCTTCGCCACGCACAGCCTGATACAACCACAGATGTATATTTAGCATATAAAAAACACCAATTGTTTTATGTCAGTTGAAATCAAACATATTTTAAAACAGGTATCCGGTGAACCCACATATTTCTATTGAGCAGAAGTCTCTAACTACATATCTCCTTAATTTCATATGATAGTAAGTTCTTCAAAAATATTGAAAATGTGTACATTTAATTTTTTTTCTATCTTCTCTCATGTGAAAGCAGTACCTTTTTGGTCACTATTTATGTGTTGCGTCTAAATAAGAATTGCAACACTTTATAGTGACTGAACAGGTTAAACAAATACTTCTCAAGAAACCGAAAAAGTAGACAACTTGAAACAGCACCAGCCATGCCAGTATATATGTATGAATAAAAACTCAGATCAAATCATCAGAATAGCATGGACACTATGTTAGTTCTATGTCCTTGTGAATAATTGTGAGGAAAGTTAATATCAATAATTCTGCAGATAATGCAATTTTATCAAGTGTTTATTTGTACATTTTCTGTTAAAATTTTCACACAATCAGTGAAACATTCAAACAGGCTAAACTAAAATTTTATTACTGAAAGTTTCAAACAATGACAAGTGTTTTATTTACCAAATAACTCATGTGTTTCTGTGAGAGAAAAAAAATAATGTGGAATTTTTGGAATTAAAGGGAAAGAAGATCCTTTTGCATCGCACTGGCGCATGTCAATTGTGAATATATACTTACCAAATATATTTTCTTTATCATGATACTCACATCGGCATTATCAAGAAGTATATATCATTGAAAAATGCATAAATTACAGATAAAATATATAAAACACCCTATTTTGAGTGCATCTCTTGCCAAATCAGTATTTGTTGCATCTTTTTATACTAGATGAGTATAATCAATGTAAATAAGGTAATTTTGGAAGAAAAACCCAAAATTTTGGAAAAAAACCACCCCAATAATGTTGTACCATTACCCCAAAATCAATTCTGATCTTCCTTTTGTGTATTAAACCTTCTAGTAAAATTTCATAGAGATCTATTCACTTATACTCAAGTTATTGTCTGGAAAGCAAATGTGTCTTCTTGAAAACAACTATGACATGATTAAGCATTACTCGAAAGCAAATTTTTGACATGCTTGTATTTCCCATTTCCATTCTCAATTTTATTGTGCTGTCATATAAAAACTTGATTAGTAAGCTACATCATGTACATGTTACAAAAAAAATATATGCAAGAAATGAAATAAAACCGACTGAATTAGTACATGAAATTGATGTAGAACTCACAAACTGAAGATGATCAGAAATACAATGTTTTTTTATTCGAGTCAGATTTTTTTTACCGAAGCCCTTCAGCCCTATCAATTAAAACTATTTATATTTAACACTATCATAACAAATTGGCAAATACGGCCTTCTTATCACCAAAATACTACTGTGTACATATTACATGTGCGGTTTGGGAAGTTTTTATGGTTTTAGATATATAAAAGTTAAATTTATTTTGCATACATGTATCTGAAAGATAAAATCATTTTTGGTGAAGATCTGGATTCAAAATAATTTTTTTTGTCCTATGCTTGAACAGATTTTTTATTCATCAATTTCGGGAATCAGAATATTTTTTTCAGGAAAAATATCATATATCCTCTCATGCCTTTTCAAGTTCAATGTTCGTTCCCTAATCATTTTCCATCTGAACTTATAAAACCGACTCTGAATTAGTACATGAAATTGATGTAGAACTCACAAACTGAAGATGATCAGAAATACAAATGTTTTTTTATTCGAGTCAGATTTTTTTTTACCGAAACCCTTCAGCCCTATCCATTAAAATTATTTAGTCAAAATTTAACACTAGTATTAAGGTTTCTTATCATAACAAATTGGCAAATACGGCCTTCTTATCACCTAAAAAACTACTGTGTACATATTACATGTGCGGTTTGGGAAGTTTTTATGTTTTTAGATATATAAGAGTTAAATTTATTTTGCATAGATCTGGATTCAAAATTTTTTTTTGTCCTATGCTTGTACTGATTTTTTATTCATCAATTTCGGGAATCAGAATATTTATATCAGGAAAAATACCATAACCCCTAATGCCTTTTCAAGTTCAATGTTCGTTCAACATTTTCCATCTGAACTTATAATTCTATTTTAGACATAAACAATATGTTAATGTAGCCTAGAACATTCGTTCTGAACATGCATGAAATACTTGCCACTGGACGTTTAACAACCAACAACCAATCAATATATAGAACATTGTCTAAGTTAGTATAAAGCTGGCATTTAAGGTAGCCCCTTCCTCATATTATTAAACAAAGCTTAGTCACAGGATCTATATTTAATCAGATTGTGAAAGATATCCGGCTCTCAACCATTTAGGAAATTTAAACTGAAAGATTAACCGACCGCAAACAAAAATCAATTTGTAAACATTTTTGTTGTCTTTCGTAAATGTCAATAATCTTAAAGGAATTATGGTTTTGGAAGGAAAACAATTAAACAACCACACAAACAAAATAAGAAAAAACATATCGTATCGTGGTACTTGTTTTAATCAATGTGGTTCTCCAGACTTTTTCGACCACCTTTAACAACTATGATATAGTGGATGGTATTCAAAGAAGAGGGAATATAAAGAGGGGTTAACAGTAATGAATAGAGAAAATTTGGCCATAAAATAAAGAATAAAGGGGTGCTAAAATATGAAGAAAAGTGAATACTGACTCCATACAAAATCGAATATAGAAAAATGGTCCCAGTACTGAAATTTGTATGTTAAACCAATACAATATCTTATCTTTAGTTATCTTATATTGATTGTAAAATAGTATGATACAGGAGATAAAAAAGGGGGTTTGTTGGATGTATAAGCTAGAAACTAAGATCTTGGAGAAAGAAGGGAAAAAAGGAGAAAATAATAACAAAACAGCGAAATTTGGAAATTGCCACGGAACCAGCAATATATCCCACCCCCTCTTTTATTTAATGATTTTCATCATTTATTTTTTTCATTTTTTTCTCAAAGCTAGTAGTTTCTAGTTTGAATTGTTTTAAATTTGTCATTTCGAGGGTTTTTTATAGCCAACTATGCAGTTTTGGTTTGCTCGTTGTCGCGTCTGTTAGTACCAATAGCAGCAGATTTGTCACATGCTTGTTTGTTTATTTGGCTATGTTTCTTGTTGTGGAGCGTATTCAGTTTCTGATGATATATTATTAAACGGAAATATTAGTTTTGTTGATGAATTTGCTACATGTTTCATCAAAATGCGATTGGAAAAAAATATATCATGTTCATATTGAGAAGAGAAAAAACCTATAAAATGACAAAACCTTGATCAAATAAACAAATATACTTTCGAGTTAAGACGATTTGAACAACGTCTTCTATCAACACCTTCCGTTAGTTTTCTCGTTTGAATTGTTTTACATTGTCTTATCGGGGCCTTTTATAGCTGACTATGCGGAAATGGCTTTGCTCATTGTTGAAGGCCGTACGGTGAACTATAGTTGTTAATGTCTGTGTCATTTTGGTCTTTTGTGGATAGTTGTCTCATTGGCAATCATACCACATCTTCTTTTTTATATTGTTTGTTTAAAAAAAGGCGAAAGATACATGCAAAAAGCATTTTCAAAGTCGACAATAAACTGACTATGCCTTCCCAAAAAAGAAAATTAAGGCAAACAGTTAAATACAACATACAGGAAACACAATATATAGAAAACTAAAGACTGAGCAACACGAACACCATTAAAACCCAGGGTAATCTCAGGTGCTCCGAATAGTAATTACTGTTAAGAAGATCCTGCTTAACATTAGGCAACCCGCCGTCTTTTGCTCATGTAAGTACAAATCTGGTGATAAGTCTATTTCGGTAGGTAATTTTATGGGAGAAGCGGGTGGGATTGTCGTTTGCCCGGCACAATTAGAACATATCCATCATCATCTGCAACCGCAACTCGTGATGGCGTCCGTAAAATTTACGAAGGGATGGTTTCAACCGCTTTACCACTTGGAACTATTGGGCATACAGCAACCCTTTTTCAGGTAAATCATGATAGGAAATACAAGCATATGAATTAGTATCAAATGGGAGATATATACCCCGTATTTTGGCGCTGCTAGAATGTTCCTACCTTAAAAAATTGAAAGTTCACAATTGCCGGGAACTGACGCAAAGTCATGGTATCTCATTTCTCGTAAAGTTTAACTTTCAGTCGAGAATCAATGTCAATTTCTAAATGTAAGTCAAGGTATGATGCAGACTCAATTGTATCTGTTGTATCCCGCTACGTGGGCGTTTTTTTAATAAAAGCGTGACTTTCAGACCAAGATAAATGGAAAATCAACTTGTCTAAAATGTTATTTCAAGAATTATTTTGAATACCTCTATTATAGACCTGTTTGTAAACAAAAAGAGCATGCAATCTTAAATACTATTTAAAATGATATAATTTTCATAATTTGTGTACTGTTTCGAATTCGTAGGGGACATTTGTCCACTACGAAACTGCTTCTAAACACACATCTTCAGTTATTGCAATTTTAAATGTCTCCTATAGACATTCCAGTTTGTTTACTTTATATACTAGAAAGATCTCTTTTTTTTTTAATTGGAGAACCATTTTTTATCGATAAGGATTAGACAGTACTTCACATATGAAAGTACAACTCATGTTACGTAGTGGACATTTTGATGCGTTTCGTTGTTGACAAAACCGTTTCGTAGTGGACAAAAAGTTTCGTAGTTGACATCAACCCTCTTCTATGTTAATAAAAACATACTAAAAATTACATGAAACTAACTCTTGTTATTTGTTTTGCACGAATGTAATTGTAAAAAGAGTTAAAAAAAAAAAAAAAGGACTGCATGGTAGTGTTAGTGTCCACTGCGAAACGTTTTTCTCCCATACTTGTTTCGTAGGTGACCGTTTCGTAGGGGACATATTCACATGTTTTATTTTTTCTCCACAATCCCTAAATTACAATAGTAACAAGACTGATTGTATTCATCAAAGCATGTATTAAGCTGTACACTGATATTTTTTCATAATTTTAAAACTAGATACTGAAGGAGATTTGACCCGTTTCGTAGTGGACATTAACAAAAATACGGTATCACTCTGGTCCATTTGATATGCTCAATTTTTCTTACCAACAATTTAACTGCAGTTACAAAAGAAACACTTCTTTTGTAAGACCCTAATGTTTATATCTCTTACAAACAAAATTACATTGATTTTATTAAACTGTTTATAAGCAAATTTTAATGACTTCGTTTCATAGTGTACATTTTTGTCAGGGACACACCTTCTGAAATTAAAAATCCCATGTTTAAAGCTGTTTATTAAAATATGTTGGCTCTAAAGGCATACTTTTGAATTAATAAAGAACTTATATTACTGAGTAAAAATAACATTTATTTCTACATTTTTTACGATATTTTAGAGAATGAATGTTGAACAGGTGGTCTAGGGACATGCCATTTTGGTTGTTGACCATTCAGGAATCAATATCATATCAATCCCTCTAAAAAAAAAATAGGCTGTTTCTTTGCTTAAAAATGTTAAATCTAATTCAATGTACTGACTGCACAAACAAATTTTTTTTTTTTTTTTGTTTAAAGTGGCTGGGACAAGAAATCACGTTTTTATTGAAAAACGCTCATGCATATCTTAAATTCTATAGGATTAGATGTGTTCAACATAGTCACCAAATAATTGAATTCAATGATTATTTATGATATAAGGCAGCAACCATTTGATTTTCGGGGGGGGGGGGGGGGGCTATGGTTTTTTGTGGATAAAAAAGTTTGTTTCCAGTTTTTGGAGAAAAAAATAATTTGTTTTTGATTCTGAGAAAAAAAAATTGTTTGTTTCACCCTCAGCTGCCACTATATGTAATGCTAAAATTGAAAAAAAAAATTTGTCCAGAAAAAAAACCCATAGCCCCCAGAAAATCAAATGGTTGCTGCCTGACATCATTTGTATAGCCAAATTGACATTAAATGGTACTACTAACTTGTTTTCTTTCTTCTTAAGGAGTTCTTGTATGAATGCAGCCTCAGATGAAAGAAAGATCAAATAGGAAAGAAGAGGAGCACAGTTGGTTCCCATGGGAATACAGGTGCTTAATTGTTTCTGAACTGAAAACAAGTTTCCAAATCGTCAACAAATATGTTCAACGGGCAATCAAGATATCAAGCCTTTTCACAATTTCAACTTTAAAGAATTTTTTTTTTTTAGAATGATTTTGATTTCATGTAGTCTATCCCAGCTTGTATCCCAGCCTCCCATAAAAAAAATCAATAAATGCCCAACTTAAAATATAATATACCCTCCCTTCAAAATTGCTAAATTAAAGATCATCATGAAGACCCTCGTGAATCATTTGTTTAGTAATTTTGTTTAGATATTATAGTGGGACTTTTGTTGTCTATAATTTATTTAAGCTACTCAACATCACATGGCACGGTGTAATATAAATCTACAGGATGACGTCATATTTCATGTGATGGTGTCAACTGCGCATGTTTCACGGAAGCTGTCAATCGGCCATTATAATTTTCCACCTGTAAATAAAGTAAATTTTCGCAGATGACATCCGCATAGCAATCTCATTTGGCAATTAAAGTAGACAACAGATACTGCGAAAATGTCAGATTTTGACAGCAATCCATTCGCTGATCCAGAAGCACAGGCAAATCCTTTTTCTGTAAGTCGTTTTGAGAGGAATTCTATGCCAACACACCGGAAAACAGAAAGCACACACATCCCCTTTTTACCATTATGTTACTTTATTACTGTTAACACTATTCCTTGTATCATTTAAGACATCTTGTGCCGCAGTCATATCCAAATTTCAAAGTCATGCACTTCTGGCTTTTTATAAACTGATCCATCAAACACGGTGACATCAGACTCAGTCATCACTTCACTAACATGACTTATAGAAATAAAGAACACCTTACTTGTAATTATTTTAAACTTAAGTAGAAGTACGTAAGTTCATTGCGCTTTAGTATGACCACTCAAAATAAGCCCACTCCAGTCCTCTAACAGGTCAGGAATAACCACCAATTGGTGGATTATACCTCAATTGACGTATAATCCACGAATTGGTGGTTTAATATAAGGGAAGATAGATAGATAATCAATTACCTTACAGCCTCTAGCTTGAGACTTGTCAACATCCACCAGACAACAACCTGATCACAGGCACTTGTTTCTATCCATGGGAAGATCCACTATCAACTTATTTTTACGTAAATATATGTTGATAGTGGGTCATCCCAAGGATAGAAACAAGTGCCTGTGAATCTGATAGTGTTTTCTGCAGCTTTTACAGACTCCATCACGAGTTGGTAATGGAATATCTGTTTAAGAGATGATATTGGATATGTTTCTTACATCGTTACTACAATCCCCTTTCCTTTTCATTAATGTAACCTACCAAATTAGACTATTTACCGGATTTATAATAACATGAGCAACATGATGCCAGGGTGCCACATGTGGAGCAGCATCTGCTTACCCTTCCGGAGCACCTGAGATCACCCCCAGTTTTGAGTGGGGTTCGTGTTGCTCAGTCTTCTATGTACTATTACTTGTCTGTTTGTCTTTTTCATTTTTAGCCATGGCATTGTCTGTTTATTTTCATAAATACACGATTTATGAGTTTGACTGTTCCTCTGGTATCTTTCACCCCTCTTTTAAAAGGGCAGTGTATTTTTTTTCTCAGATGTTACTCTTACCATGATTGGCTACACTTTAAAGGCACATTTTTACTCTCACCAAAAGAGGTTAACAAGATTATTTTCATGGAACATTTTCAGCCTTTAAATTTCACAAGTTTTTTTTATTTGATTTCTTTCTCGTTTTCTGGTGTTTGGTTTGAAGTGCGTGCTCCATGTTTCCCCTTATTTAGAGATGCAGCTAATGGTGGATTTGTCTGCCCAAGGGGGCAAAATTTAAGCAGGTCCAGCAAATGGGGCTTTTGTGCAAGATCAAGTGACTGGCAGGAGTTTTGACAGCCTGGGTCTGGCAAAAGTTAAATATCTGTCAGCCCTGAATAACTTTATCAAGAAAATTATTATCTTATCTGATTGTTTTTTAACTTTTAAAAATTATTTGGTAAACATTTCTGACCCGTCTTGGTCGCTTAATCTGGGGAACCAGGTATAGAAAGATGTGGTATGAGTGCCAATGAGACAACCCTCCAGCCAAATAAAAAATAATAAAAGTAAAAAATTATAGGTTAAGGTACGGCCAGTTCAATTCATACAAAAATATTTTTTTTTTTTCAAAACTTATAAAGCAGATTAATTTACGAATTGTACTGCAAGGTTCCATACTTCAAAGGATAGACTGGGAATTGAGTATGGGGGTAATGCTCACAGGGGGGATTCAAAAAGTTTGGATGGTCCATTTGTTTAAATGGGTTAATTTTTAAAATTTCAAATTTTTGAAAAATTTCAAGAAGAATCTTAAATTGCACCGTAAATACTAGATTTTTAAGATCTTGACATTGAAGTTGTGTCAGAAACCTATACTAACATGTATGTCAAACATTTGATCACAATTCAAATTCAGACGGTATCAAGCTTGAATATTGTGTCCAAATTTGCCCCAGCAGCAGCTGTTCAGGGTTCAACCTCTGCAGTCATATCAGTCTGCACTCAGCGAAGCAATTTAGTTTTTGCCTCATAATAATTTAAATGATACAGACCACTTGCCAGTAAATGTACACAAATACATTGTACATGGTTCTTTCTGTAATTATTTTATCAATAAAGTTTGCTTTATATTACAGGATCCTTCTGTACGTCAAGCTACTGGTGGAAATGTTGGTACAAACCAGGGTACTATGGATGAGTACAATCCATTTGAGGATGGTAATAAAACCCGTCCGGCAGCCGGAGTAAGTTTAAGATCAGGTCAAAGTTAGATGGATTTGACATATATGACATTAACATAGTTTTAATATACTCAAGAGGGGGGATTGGACCTTTATCTGGACTTCTGGATCGGGTGTATTTAAGCTAGATTGACCCTTTCAAAATCTGGGAATTCTTTTTTCGTATTTCAGGATGTCGGGATTTTAATTTATTTAAATTCGGGACCTCAGGATTTTGTGTTTTTAAGGCCATGATTTCAGGATCAGGACCCCTCCTTCCCCCTTACTCAAGTATTTAAAACTGAATAAAAATGATTTTAAAATATTTCAAACATTAACAGAATCAGTGCAAATAAAACATTTAAATATGTAAGAATTTCAATGTTGATCAAGGTAATGGTAGGAGACAAATTTCGACTGTGTTTGGCCTGTGGATAAACTGACATGTTTGTGTTAGAGGAACAAATTTATCTGCCGTGGCAACAACTGGTCAGTAGTTATTACTATTAGTCATAGATCTTTTTAAAACGCCATTCATGCATGTCATGACATTCTTCTTAAGACAAATGTAAGAGTTGCTTTTTGTGATAAATGTATTCATATACAATGTACTATGTACATGTATACATGTACATGTATATATTATTTTATAATCATTAATGAAAATGGTACATTTTATGTAGTTTGAATGTCAGAATGGTTGAATGAATGACTTATATCCAGATTCCTGATAAAGGGGGTTTATCTGTTTTCCCATATATCAATTAGATTTGGGTTATTTCAGTTATGAGTTAGAAATAGTGCAATGGGCAATGGTAAACCAAAGTCGCCATATGCATACATAAGCCATCTGCATTTAAATAAAACCTACATTGTAACAAACACATTTACATAAATAGTACATTGGACAAAGATAACATAATCTAGGTATATATTTTGTAGGGATTAAAATTGTATAAATTGATAATGTTCTATTTATAATTTGTAGTCAATGACTGAACAGCCACTGTTAGATGTAAATATATGCAACAGTTCCTGACTGTTATTATACCTTATATATAGATAAAGCACATAAAAATCCCTTATAAATATAGTTTTATTTACACGCTTTTGTTACACAAAATTAAATTGAATAACACATGTTACAAAAATGTGTTAAACATGCACTCTCTTGAAGATCCCTGCTTAAACCTCACTTTCAAAAGACGGTCATAAGCAATTGAAAAACAAAGTTGGATAGAAATCACTTTACTGTCATATTTTTCCAGAAAAAAAAATGTATGTGTTAGATTGCATCATTCCCCAATTCCCATTTCCTTTCTCAATTTATCAACAAAACGTAGGGGTTTAGGTTTATTGTAAAGGAAAGTAGAAAAGATGAAATCTGTATGAGTTTGTGAAGTTTAAAAATAAAATTTTACATACCGGTACTTGGATAATTGTTGATTACAGATTCTAATATGACGTGCTTCTTTAGCTTTGTAAACACCACTGTGATAAAATTCTCGATAAAATATACTTAGCGCAGACTCAGAGATATACATAATAATGGCTGTTACAATATACTTGCCACGTAAATCTACATGTATTGGAACCTATTTGCAGACCCTCTGCCGATTTTATTGTTTTAAAAAGGGCAATTAAAAAAAGACAAAATTAATTTATTCTTATTCGTATGCATAATAAAAAGAAGTAATGCACAAGAGCTCGGAGAAAGCAACAAAATAAAAATTAAATAAAATTCCGCGAAAGTCTATTAATCTTTTTGGCGCATTTAAGTCATTTCAAAACATGACGTCATTCAAATGAAACCGCTAAAGTTGAAAGTTTTCTGTTGCGTGAACCAACAGAATTCGTATGATATTGTATTAAAACTGATTTTTGAGGTAGGTTTTATTTTCTATTCTATTGCATTATTCGCATATTTACTCGTTTCAGCAAGTCAACATGGCGGCTCCTTAGTTACAAAATGTCAACTTTGGATTTAACGGAAGCTTACGACAAAAACATGTAAATTAAAAATGGCACATGTTGGGTTTGAGAATTTAAAGAATTAAACAGTTTTTTTTTCTAGCAGTTATTCTCGAACTAACTTACGCAAGCTATATATTTATAAAGATATTTTTGCTTTATCTAGCAGGGAGTAAAAAAGAACAGCCACACACACAGCATACCCACCCTCGCTTCAGTTTTTTAATGACCGTATTTGTCCTATTAGAATCGAAATAATTCATGGAAGCCATATATTGTTGGAAATTTACACATGGCCTGGGCCGTGATATTCGTTAATTTTATCCCTCACTAACGCCCAGGATAAAATTTGAATATCACGGCCCAGGCCATGTGTGATTTCCAACAGTATATGGAACCATTAAATTTTTTCTTAAATCAACATATTTATCCAACATCTTTTTTGTCTGGAATACATTATAGCTCTATGAAAGATAATTTTGCTGTTTAAGATTATTTTCACACATTAGTGACCAAAATTTAAGTCTAATTTTATAAAGAAGTACAATGCAATTTCTTTGTGCATTTGGTAATTTACAATAGAAAGGTGAATCTGTATGGGAATGTGTTTACAATACAATATACATTGTATTAATTAATGTTTAGTTTGTTATGAATAATTTAAATTTATAAGTTTTAAGTGCATTCAACATTTATAGGAGGCATCCTAGAAGAGATTCATTACATTGTATAAACACATGTTTAATTTTTTTCTTTGATATGTGATATTTGTTTGTTTCAGTAGTTTTACAAGTAATTATAAGTGACTGATGCTCAAAACTTTTCAAATGGTTTCTAAAATTAAAATAGGACAACTTTTACTTTTATCATTTAGGAGTTATACATTACATTCATAATTAATGGTTTGACTTCTTTACCTGCTTCTTTCATATACATGTACTTGCCTTAAAATGTCTACATCAATTATTTCCTAATTTTCCAGGGAGCCGGGCGTGGCTCAGTACCTCCTCCACAACCAGCTACTCAGCCCGCTATAATGCAGCCATCAGAAGAACCTCCACCTTATGCTGCCTCAGGGGCACAGAAAATTGATACATCAGATCTACAGAAAAGACAAGAGGTTAGTGAAATATACGCTGATTGATATAATGGAGAAGTTTAACATATTGATTACCAGTATACAATATTCATATAACTAAAGCAAGCTTGTTCACCATAGCATTGCAAATGTCCTCAACAATTGTTTGATTAGTTCTAGGTAAATTTCAAACTGTATTAAAGACTGAAGAAAACTTTTCAACACCTGTTTAGTTTGGGTGTAAACTTTGAATTTGTTGCACTTATTGAAACCAAGTTTTGCTGCAATGATCCTAAGAAGTTAGGTGTGAAGAGGATTTTGTATGCTCCTCTCCCAGTACTTATACTGTCTGTCATTGCAGCTGAAAATAGAACATGTACATTGGTAAAAAGAAAGCAGCAAGCTTAATTTCACTGGAGATTTTCAATGTGTAAGGATAATTGTTGCTACGATTTTTTTTTTTATCTTTAACATCTTTCAACATCATGAACATTATAAGTTTCACTGTGCATGGTGTCATATGGACACCTACCTGTTCTGGTTTTTATACGACCGCAAATTTTGAAAAAATTTTCGTCGTATATTGCTATCACGTTGGCGTCGGCGTCGGCGTCGTCGTCGTCGTCGTCGTCCGGCGTCCGAATACTTTTAGTTTTCGCACTCTAACTTTAGTAAAAGTGAATAGAAATCTATGAAATTTTAACACAAGGTTTATGACCATAAAAGGAAGGTTGGTATTGATTTTGGGAGTTTTGGTCCCAACATTTTAGGAATAAGGGGCCAAAAAGGGCCCAAATAAGCATTTTCTTGGTTTTCGCACCATAACTTTAGTTTAAGTTAATAGAAATCTATGAAATTTTGACACAAGGTTTATGACCACAAAAGAAAGATTGGGATTGATTTTGGGAGTTTTGGTTTCAATAGTTTAGGAATAAGGGGCCAATAAAGGGCTCAAATAAGCATTTTTCTTGGTTTTTGCACAATAACCTTAGGTTAAGTAAATGGAAATCTATGAAATTTAAACACAATGTTTATGACCACAAAAGGAAGGTTGGTATTGATTTTGGGAGTTTAGGACCCAACAGATTAGGAATTAGGGGCCAAAAAGGGACCCAAATAAGCATTTTTCTTGGTTTTCGCACTATAATGTTAGTATAAGTAAATACAAATCTATGAAATTTAAACACAAGGCTTATGACCATAAAAGGAAGGTTGGTATTGATTTTGGGAGTTTTGGTCCCAACAGTTTAGGAAAAAGGGGCCCAAAGGGTCCAAAATTAAACTTTGTTTGATTTCATCAAAATTGAATAATTGGGGTTCTTTGATATGCCGAATCTAACTGTATATGTAGATTCTCAACTTTTGGTCCCGTTTTCAAATTGGTCTACATTAAGGTCCAAAGGGTCCAAAATTAAACTTAGTTTGATTTTGACAAAAAATGAATCGGTTGGGTTCTTTGATATGTTGAATCTAAAAATGTACTTAGATTCTTGATTATTGAAGTTTTTTTGGTCCAGTTTTCAAATTGGTCTACATTAAGGTCCAAAGGGTCCAAAATTAAACTTTGTTTGATTTCATCAAAAATTGAATCCTTGGGGTTCTTTGATATGCCAAATCTAACTGTGTATGTAGATTCTTCATTTTTGGTCCTGTTTTCAAATTTCAAATTCTACATTAAAGTCCAAAGGGTCCAAAATTAAACTAAGTTTGATTTTAACAAAAATTGAATTCTTGGGCCTCTTTGATATGCTGAATCTAAACATGTACTTAGATTTTTGATTATGGGCCCAGTTTTCAAGTTGGTCCAAATCAGGATCTAAAATTATTATATTAAGTATTGTGCAATAGCAAGTCTTTTCAATTGCACAGTATTGTGCAATGGCAAGAAATATCTAATTGCACAATATTGTGAAATAGCAAATTTTTTTTTAATTAGAGTTATCTTTCTTTGTCCAGAATAGTAAGCAAGAAATATCCTATTTGTGCAATAGCAAGATTTTTTTTTAATTGGAGTTATCTTTCTTTGTCCAGAATCAACTTAAATCTTTGTTATATACAATATACAATGTATATACACTTTTTACTACCAACTGATAAATTTAAATAATCTTTACCATTCAGTGATAACAAGCAGTTTTTTTTACATCTTAATATTTTATGATGTATTTAAATGAGTAGTTATTGTTGCAAACTCCATTAGAAATTTGAATTGATATCAGTTTTGAAAAAGGGAAACGGGGATGTGAAAAAAAAGGGGGGGGGGGGTTAAATTTTTCTCATTTCAGATTTCATAAATAAAAAGAAAATTTCTTCAAACATTTTTTTGAGAGGATTAATATTCAACAGCATAGTGATTTGCTCAAAGGCAAAAAAAACCTTTTAAGTTCATTAGACCACATTCATTCTGTGTCAGAAACCTATGCTGTGTCAACTATTTAATTTTAGATTTAAAAAGTTTGAAGAAGAAATCTTTAATTGATTTGTAAAATCTTGGCATTTGTTTTGTGTAAAAAAAAACCATGTAATGTCAAAAATTTGATCACAATCCAAATTCAGAGCTGTATCATGCTTGAATGTTTTGTCCATACTTGCCCCAACTGTTCAGGGTTCGACCTCTGCGGTCGTATAAAGCTGCGCCCTGCGGAGCACCTGGTTGTACATGTAACTTTCATGTATTGCTGACATTTTCTGTGGGGTTTTGAGTCATATGACCTATTGTACAAATTTATTAAGATAATCAAAGATGCACAGAGTATCATGGTAATTTTGATTTATATTGATACTTTTTTTAAAGGAATTAGAGAGAAAAGCAGAAGAACTGTCAAGAAAAGAAAGAGAAATGAGGAATATGCAGTATAATGGTATGTCTTTTTATGGGAACTCTCAAACAACTTTCAGGGAGAATATACAATTTTATTAAAATTTTGAAATTTTGTACATGGTTTAGGCCAAGGCTTCCAAAAAGTTTATACATGTATATTCCGGACATTTGTATTATGTCCGGTAAATGTCCAGCTGGGCAAAGCATAAAACAGTCATATACTTTTTAGTTTTCATGGCTTTCTTAAAAGTCGGTTATTTTAACATAATTCACGAATTTCTTGACCCAACCTGTTGCCTTTAACAGCCACACATTTCCGGTCATAAAGTGACATGATGATTTATTACTATCAAAACAACCCCTGCTTCAATACTTTCTAATTTTAATCAAGGCTAATTAGTTGTTGGACAGCTGAAATCTACCTGTTCAGGTGACAGGTAAACTATTTTCATTACCGAACATCGTACAAATTGATCGGCCTATTCAAAGTTATTTTTTACATTTCAGGGGTTTGTAACTAATTAATTTAGTACAAAAGATTAAAATTATAAGAAATATCTTTATAAACAAGATTTGATGAAAAAACTTAAAAGGTTTTAAATAAAAAAATCGTCAGAACTACGTTTTACGATCTAGAACACACCTGTGCGCAGGTGGAAAATTTAATTATGCATCCTACATTTCTTAAAAAATGCTAAAATTACCATTGATACCTGTATCAAACGTTCGTTTCAAGTAATTTGTTGAAGAAATAACATGAAAAGAGTTTTTCTTCATTCAGTCTTGTTGTGAAAACGTACAAGGATTTTACATATCCGTTTCTGGTCCATGTTTTACCATTGTCAAGTCAACATCAGGTGTAAGGAAATGTGATTTAAAAATGAAAGTAAAAGTTTTTTACATCGTCATTTTGCACATATAAAGAGTCTTTGGCAGATATGAGCACACTGATGTGCTGCCAATTTAACAGTTTACATCAGAACATCAAATTAATATCAAAGTAAAGTTTAATATCGTTTTTTTTTTTTTAATCTAATGAGGTTATGTCAATTGGCCGGTCGGATGGCCAATTGCAAGTGATTTCCATGATTGCCTTTTGTGACTTAGTTTTTAGGGATTAAAATCGGGATCAGATATAAAATGTTCGGCTGGCTCAAATATTTTTGGAAGTCCTGGTTTAGGCTACAAAATTGTAGCTATAAATAAGTTACAGTGATTTTTATAGACACTTACATTTATATATTTAAGGAATGATCAGATCTGTTCCAGTCTGAAAGGTTATGTTTGTAAAGATGATCATGTTGAACGTTTTCATTACTGAGACTTAAAGTGTGATCTCATAATTAGCAATTGTAAGTCAAGAAACCAATTCATGTTTAATGTTTATGTATCTATTTTTTCAGACCGACAGAACAACTGGCCACCATTACCTGGATTTTGTCCTGTTGGTCCATGTTTTTATCAAGATTTTAGTGTTGATATTCCTTTAGAATTCCAGAGGACTGTAAAATTTGTATACTACTTATGGTGGTGTAAGTTTATATTGTTATTGCATTACAAAAAAATATTGTATAAGAAGAGTATCATAGTATGTATTTACAGTACTTTACATTGCTTTCAACTGGATAAATTCTTAATGATAATTTAAGCACCTGATTATATTATTTCTGTGAAATCACTTAAAACAACATCTTTAACATACAGCAGTTCTTCTTTGTTAAATGAATGATTTATTAAGCTTTAGAAGAAAAAAAAGTTGAATTCTCCAGTATTTTTGGTGACACCTGTTATTTTATTTTGTAATAACAAGGATTTACTTTATCATGTTTATATTTTGATTTTATAAGTAAACTTTTAGGCATTTTGAAATAGTCCTTTTTTCAGTAATTTTCATCCTAGTTTTATGCTGGTCTTTCTTCTGTGAAATTTTTTTTTATTAAAAGGTGTTAAAAAAATTTAATGAATGCTATTAAGAATTTGGGAAGGAAATATAAAATTGTTGAAATTGATTTCCAATATATCTGAATTCTAATTTAGCAATCAATTTGATTCCTTTCTGTTTCAGTTTATGTATTAGTACTACTTCTAAATGTGTTGGCGAGTTTAGCTTTTTTCATTGTTGATGGTGATGGTGGAGTAACATTTGGATTATCTATTGTTTGGTTTGTCTTATTTACACCATGTTCTTTCCTTTGTTGGTATAGACCCGTCTACAAAGCTTTCAGGTAAGATTGTTACACGATAGAATCATTACAATTATTTGCTTGAAATACTTATCCACTAATTTTGTTATCAAATAAGTTATGTACAAGGAAAATCAACAAAATCTATATTAGAATAGAAAGAATAGGAGGTAAAAAGCACATGAGAAACAAAAGTAATACTAAAAATAATCCTTTCAAATATTAATGAAAAACAATCCAATTTTCACATTTTAACTTCACATAAATATGAGGAATGACTTTAAAACATCCAGTTGCAATTAAATGTATATTTAGATGAGAACATTTTAATGCATTTTTATACGACCGCAAATTTTGAAAAAATTTTCGTCGTATATTGCTATCACGTTGGCGTCTGCGTCGTCGTCGTCGTCGTCGTCCGGCGTCCGAATACTTTTAGTTTTCGCACTCTAACTTTAGTAAAAGTGAATAGAAATCTATGAAATTTTAACACAAGGTTTATGACCATAAAAGGAAGGTTGGTATTGATTTTGGGAGTTTTGGTCCCAACATTTTAGGAATAAGGGGCCAAAAAGGGCCCAAATAAGCATTTTCTTGGTTTTCGCACCATAACTTTAGTTTAAGTTAATAGAAATCTATGAAATTTTGACACAAGGTTTATGACCACAAAAGAAAGATTGGGATTGATTTTGGGAGTTTTGGTTTCAATAGTTTAGGAATAAGGGGCCAATAAAGGGCCCAAATAAGCATTTTTCTTGGTTTTTGCACAATAACCTTAGGTTAAGTAAATGGAAATCTATGAAATTTAAACACAATGTTTATGACCACAAAAGGAAGGTTGGTATATATTTTGGGAGTTTAGGACCCAACAGATTAGGAATTAGGGGCCAAAAAGGGACCCAAATAAGCATTTTTCTTGGTTTTCGCACTATAATGTTAGTATAAGTAAATACAAATCTATGAAATTTAAACACAAGGCTTATGACCATAAAAGGAAGGTTGGTATTGATTTTGGGAGTTTTGGTCCCAACAGTTTAGGAAAAAGGGGCCCAAAGGGTCCAAAATTAAACTTTGTTTGATTTCATCAAAATTGAATAATTGGGGTTCTTTGATATGCCGAATCTAACTGTATATGTAGATTCTCAACTTTTGGTCCCGTTTTCAAATTGGTCTACATTAAGGTCCAAAGGGTCCAAAATTAAACTTAGTTTGATTTTGACAAAAAATGAATCGGTTGGGTTCTTTGATATGTTGAATCTAAAAATGTACTTAGATTCTTGATTATTGAAGTTTTTTTGGTCCAGTTTTCAAATTGGTCTACATTAAGGTCCAAAGGGTCCAAAATTAAACTTTGTTTGATTTCATCAAAAATTGAATCCTTGGGGTTCTTTGATATGCCAAATCTAACTGTGTATGTAGATTCTTCATTTTTGGTCCTGTTTTCAAATTTCAAATTCTACATTAAAGTCCAAAGGGTCCAAAATTAAACTAAGTTTGATTTTAACAAAAATTGAATTCTTGGGCCTCTTTGATATGCTGAATCTAAACATGTACTTAGATTTTTGATTATGGGCCCAGTTTTCAAGTTGGTCCAAATCAGGATCTAAAATTATTATATTAAGTATTGTGCAATAGCAAGTCTTTTCAATTGCAGTATTGTGCAATGGCAAGAAATATCTAATTGCACAATATTGTGAAATAGCAAATTTTTTTTAAATTAGAGTTATCTTTCTTTGTCCAGAATAGTAAGCAAGAAATATCCTATTTGTGCAATAGCAAGAATTTTTTTTAATTGGAGTTATCTTTCTTTGTCCAGAATCAACTTAAATCTTTGTTATATACAATATACAATGTATATACACTTTTTACTACCAACTGATAAATTTAAATAATCTTTACCATTCAGTGATAACAAGCAGTTTTTTTACATCTTAATATTTTATGATGTATTTAAATGAGTAGTTATTGTTGCAAACTCCATTAGAAATTTGAATTGATATCAGTTTTGAAAAAGGGAAACGGGGATGTGAAAAAAAAGGGGGGGGGGTTAAATTTTTCTCATTTCAGATTTCATAAATAAAAAGAAAATTTCTTCAAACATTTTTTTGAGAGGATTAATATTCAACAGCATAGTGATTTGCTCAAAGGCAAAAAAAACCTTTTAAGTTCATTAGACCACATTCATTCTGTGTCAGAAACCTATGCTGTGTCAACTATTTAATTTTAGATTTAAAAAGTTTGAAGAAGAAATCTTTAATTGATTTGTAAAATCTTGGCATTTGTTTTGTGTAAAAAAAAACCATGTAATGTCAAAAATTTGATCACAATCCAAATTCAGAGCTGTATCATGCTTGAATGTTTTGTCCATACTTGCCCCAACTGTTCAGGGTTCGACCTCTGCGGTCGTATAAAGCTGCGCCCTGCGGAGCACCTGGTTTAAATGTAAACCCTGCTTTTTAAAATGTCCAACAAGTTAAGCTGAAAATGCGGCTATTTCACAAGATAACAGCTTCCTGTAAGACATGTCACCTTAACTAGACACATTATTCTAATAAGTCGTTGCTCTTACTTCTTAATTCTACATGCTTAATGGAGAAGTTTTAAGACTTTGGATCAGTCCCACTGCCTCCTGCACTAAAGAGGAGCGCATGATCACATGGGCGGTTCAAATTTCACATTAGCCTATGTAATTTTTCACATCTTTTTACATTTGTACTTGAAACTAATATAAATGTCAACTATCAATAAAACAAGTAAATAAATATAAGAAGATGTGGTATGAGTGCCAATGAGACAACTCTCAGTTTGAATTCACAAAGATTATTAGATGATAATTCAAAATGTATATTATCTATAATGTGAAATCTAATTAGAAAAATCCTGAATTATTAATTCTTATGCACAAATATGGCCGTTGTGTAAATGATTTTAAAATGTGCAATTTAATATGTTATTTTATCGTTTATTTTGAATAGAATTGAGAATTGTATTTGAAGATGAACAGCTGTTTTACTATCATCAAATTCTGAATTGATGGTCCTGAATATCAGTTTTCTGTGTCACTAATTAACTCCATTTGTGACCATCAAATCATAAATTTGAACCAACAAATTTTAAAATATCCTTCAAAATCATCACAACCAAAGAAGACAATTTCGATACTATAACAAAAAAAATACAATAAGGTGTTAAAAACTTAGTTTCCCTAAGTCCTCTAATGAATATTGAAGCTTTCAGAAAACATCAAAATATATTAAACACATATAGGAATTATTGATACAACCCTAATGGACTTATGATGTTTTATATTGCAGGAGTGATAGCTCGTTCAACTTCTTTGTATTTTTCTTCATATTCTTTTTCCAATTCCTTGTGTGTATAATACAAGCTTTAGGAATTTCTACTGTTTCTGTGTAAGTATACGTTATTTGGTTGTTGTTTTAAGATTATTGCATGATATTTTTCTTTTTGTTTTCAGGAGTGATAGTTCCTTCAACTTTTTTATTTTTTTCTTCATTTTCTTCTTCCAATTTCTTGTGTGTATATTGCAAGCATTAGGAGTAACTGATGTCACAGTGTAAGTATCTAATTACCAACAATGCACTTGTATTGTCCTCACAAGCTAATACTGAGGCCACATTTGAGCATTATCTCAATGGTAACCATAACCATTGCATAAGTTTTTTCAAGACTGTTCTATGAAAACATACAGGGGATCCATCAAAGGCGTCGTTGAAGCTAAAATATTAATGTGTGTCAATTTTATTTCATGCATTGCGGCTAGGGGAGAGGACATTTAGTGTTATCCTTTGACTGTCCAACCTTCTGTGCATACCATTTTTTTCCTCTCTCTAACAAAAATATCTTCATCCAAATTTTATGAAAATCTCATAATGCCTAGAATCAAAACTCTAAAACAGAGTTGAAATTTTGGCAGTGATTCATTCAGTTACCTTTATAGAGTTATGCCCCATGACAACTAAGAAAGTTGCAAATTTTCAGTCTGCATTCTTAAGTTTGACTCTTACAAACTTTATGAAACTCATATACAATTCTTAGAACCACAACAACTTTCAACAAGCAAACAGATTTCAAATTTGGACTGTGTAATTGACCATTGTTAAATAATGTCCATTTATAGCTAACTTGAAAACAAAATGCAAAGGTTGAGCGGGGCATTGTTGTCCTCCAACTCAATCATCTTTCAATTTATTATGGGGAACCTCAAAATTTGCCTTAGTATGTGGCAACACCATTGTAAAAGTGCCTTTCCATGTGTACCTTGAATGTTGGTGTGGAACAGTCATTGGTATAGTCGCTCAAACCTTTTGCTGGATTTCAACTTTCAATATAAAAGCAAAATCCAAATTATATTCTTATTATCCCCCCCAAAGATATGCTTACAAGACTTGTACAATAATGCTTAAAAATTGCTTTTTCATGTTGGAAACATTAATTTGCACAGTTTAGCATGATTTATTATGAAATAATATTATATTTCAAAAGATTCTTATGATAATTTTTCTACATGTATTAGACCTTAAAAGTTAATCAAATTGAGATTGAGATTTATTTACTATACATTTTTTTTGATCAGTTTTTCCCTAGAATGAAAGTTAAATTTTCTATACAGTTATTAAGGTTTTATTTTAATTGGAAAAAAAACCCACATCACCATATTGTCTTAAATTTTGGTATTAAGATGGATAAAAAAGAAAATAACACGAATTTCAATAAATGAAGCTACTGAAATTTAAAGGAGATTATCAAATTCATTTAGTCTGTGAAAAAAAATACCTATCTTGTCTTGTTACCATGATATATCCCGAAATACTGTGAAGCCATTTAGCACTTATTTATTTCAGCCCATGTGATAAATTCTTTGGTTCATGAATAAGAATATAAATCTGATGTCTCTAAAATTATGTCTGTACATAAAATGATTTAAAGTATTTAAACAATATATTTTAGAGATAAGTTGTTTAAAATCTCAGTTTTCTTCTATTCACATTTTATTTCATGGACCTGTAAAAAGTATCTCAGGTTCCTTTTGTTTTTTATTTGATTTAATTTTGTTTGGTGACGGATATTTTTGCATGTACTATAATAATTCAAACATTGATTGTAGTACATTTGAATGGTTTAACACTAGTAATTTTTGGGGCTGTTCAATTAATAAACACTAATTCTTTTTTATGTCCCATTTATGGGCATTATGTTTTTCTGGTCTGTGCGTCCGTCTGTTCGTCCGTCTGTCCTGCTTCAGTTTAAAGTTTTTGGTCGAGGTAGTTTTGATGAAGTTAAAGTCCAATCAACTTGAAACTTAGTACACATGTTCCCTATGATATGATCTTTCTAATTTTAATGCCAAATTAGATATTTTACCCCATTGTCACGGTCAACTGAATACAGAAAATGATAGTGCGGATGGGACATCCGTGTACTGGAGACACATTCTTGTTTACATATATGCAAGTATACATGTATAAGAAAGAAAAAATTACCAATATTTTATGTATTGATAATATATTTTGAAAAAGGATTCTGTTGCTGAAGTTTTATTGTTTTGATGACAATGCTTTTCTGATGCCATTTTGACACAGAAGTCTGTTTAATTTCAGTGGAATGATAAGTGGACTTAAGCTGATAGCCAACAATGTTGCAGCAGGACTAATGATGATCTTCGTTGGCATTTTATTTGGTTTTATTGCAGTTTCTAGTTTTATTGTCTTAATCAAGGTAGATGGTGCCACTGGGACAGTCCCTGCATCTGATGTTTTATTTTGTTATGCTTACAAAAAATACTACAAAACAAGCACTAAATTTTTTATACAAATCTTTGAAAAATTTGTGTATACTTTTAAGTGCTTTGTTAAGTTACAATTTGAATTTGTAAAATAGGTAAAAACTTGAAGATTTACTTTGTCACATGTAATTTTAAAGTCTTGATTAATTTGTAGTATTTTCTACATTATTTTAGCTTATTTGCTTATTGAAATTGGAGGGAGGCCAACCTTTGCATGCCATCAGATTTTGATATACTATGTATCATGTGTATTACAGATATAACTTTCCAGTTGGCAGATTTCACTATATTTGTGATACTAACAGAAACATGAACAATTGTACTTGTGGAAATTATATCTTTAGAAGAAAGCATATCATTCTCTAATGAATAAATAAAAAATGTATAGATCTGAACTACTTTGACTGTTTAAAAAAAAATCAATGAAATTTTATGAAAACAAATATGTGAAATCTGTTTCGACAGTGAAGTTGTAAAATAACAACTTTTTATTGACATCTGTACATCAAATCAGTATGTGACAACCTTGTGAAGAAGTGTGTAATCTGAGACCAAGCCTTCAAGAAGTTGTTATTTTACACTAACCTGTCTTGTAATGGTGGCATTATACTGTAGATTCCTGGGATAACTAGGTTGATTAGAAGAATACCATATTGTTTTATGTTTAAAATTAACTTGGAGCCAGGTCATATTGATTTTAATCTCAATATATATTTATATATCAAAGTATTTACTGCAAGTCAGAAATGCTATACCAAAAGTACCATTATGATATTTTATGACTGGCTCCAAGTTCCATTGGTAATAGAAAACCCCATCTTTTACATTTTGTTTTCCTCTTAATTCTAGAACCTTTCCATGTTATATTTTAGGGGCTGGATTAATGGTCTAGGAGTTGTGGGTAAAAAACCCGCTGCAGGGGCCATTATGCTATTTATAGCTTTATTCTTTTCCATATGTGCTGTTTTGCAGTTAGTTTTACTACTTAGGGTATGTACATACTAAAAAAGACTTGTATAATTATGATTTGCTATTCCAACAGTGGATGGATAAATGGTTTTAAAGTTGTTGGGAATCATACTGGTGCTGGTGTGATGATGCTATTTATAGCATTCTTCTTCTCCTTGGCAGCTGTGTTTGAAATTCTCTTACTGATCAGGGTAACGATGCCTCATCCCAATACCTTAAGCTTGTATACTTTTTGCTGCAGTGCATTCAACGACATGCACACTTCTCCAAACATTTCAAAGAAAAGCCATCTACACTGCATTCAACGACATGCACAATTCTCAATACATTTCAGTAAAGCAATCTACACTCCAGCACTTAAAATATACTCATTTGTATGCTCCTCAACCTGAAATGAAATATTATAAATAGAATTAAAGTGAATACTCTGTGAAAATAATGTCTTAGATTTTTTATCATTGTCTTTTTGGTATTTTTGGGCATGCCTTTAGTTTTCCAAAAAACTATAGAGTTCCATCAAAGACTGTTGGAGAAAAGCCTGATTTAATTAATCTTAAATTTCATAAATTTTAAAATTGTTACCATAAAATTCACAGCAAATATAAGTAATGTGGTATAGAGAAGAAATGTCCATAAAAGTTATTGTAATATTTATATGATGAATTTGATTGCTTGGGCACTTACAGTGATCCTGCATGTTAGAGAAATAAGTTTAACAAACATCATAATCACTATCAAATAATCCTGTAGCAATCACAATTTCAAATCTCTCCTCCGTTTTCCAAAAGTTCTTTTTAATGAAAAAGTGTTCAAGATCTGAACCAATGTTATCATATTTGACAGTTATAAGAGGAAATTAAATTTGTATTACTTTTCAATAATATTTAATATGATAATATACATTTTATAAGAAAGGTAAGAGACATTGATGCAAGTTTTGTATTTGAAAAGTAATTTAAGGAAATATTGGAGGTCAAATTTTAGAATTGCTATAGTAATATACTTCAATTTGAAATAAATGCCTTTGGCACAAAAAGACCGATGATTTTTCTTTGTTTCAAGTAACTGTATATATTTGGAGAAAACAAATTGTCTACTTTCTGTTTACCATATGGTATAAAATAATGTTTTATTTGTATCACTTGATTGATTTTGTGCAGATTAATGTAAGAGTGTTTACAATAATGTTGAATTTTGACTGTTTACAGGTGCACAAAATATACAGAAGTACTGGAGCCAGTTTTGCCAAAGCTCAACAGGAATTCTCCACTGGAGTAATGAGGAATGAACATGTACAGAGTGCTGCGGCTAATGCAGCATCAGGGGCAGCTAAAGGAATGGCTAGTCAGTATGGATCAAATAATAAATACTGAACTCACTCAGAGTTGTTCCAGCCAAAGTTCCTCAATTAGAACGCTTGAAAGTCATGTGATAAAAAAAAAAAGAAGTTGGATGGTGCAGTTGTGAGATTTTGTTATTTATTTGTTTTAATCATTTTGTTGTTAAGAACTTATTTAGTTTATAAGGATATCATATCATGTTGCACATCATATTGTAGTACAGCTGTGTGAATAACTACCTGGCAATTAATTGGGTCAGATCAGAATTATTACAAAATATAACATTTACAAGTCTTACTTACATTGACTTAGGCCAAAGTAAAAGTATTCTTATATTTCATCCCATTCGTGTGTAAATTTTAATTCCACATCTTTAGCATACAAAGGAAACATTTTCATTGAAACATAATTTTTACATCAGAAATAGTTACCAAGATACGCTGTCAGTCTATTCCAAAAGACAACGGTTAAGAATATTTGAATTCAATGTTTTTTATTAGACTTTCTCTCAAAATTGAGTATCTATATCACCATCAGTAAAGCCATATTCTGCTGTTATGTTCCTCTCTGTTGGATTCAATTTTAATCCAGATATACTGGCAAAAAATTTCAAAATTTCAATGAAGAATAAGATATTGGTTATCTTGAATTATATCTTGTTTGTTTAACAAGTTTGATGGAAGTAGAGGTATTAATGCACAAAAAAGGCATATGGGTAATATATACATATATAGATACTTTATGGTAATGTCTTATAAGGCATATTATTTCTTTTAAAGAAATAACATTGAAGTAGATTTTTATGTTGTAAGTTTTTGTTAGACATGTTAGAGCAAAAGTTGACTGTCATAATTATAGTTGAAGTAGTGACATTTGCATTTTACATTTTGTTTCAAAATAAATTTAAATAGGTCTTTATATTATAAACAATTCCATCAAAGGAAAGATAATACACAAACAAACTTCAGAGTATTACTGTTGGAAAGTGATCAAAGAATGATATTAAATGAAATGAATCTCTGAGCAGTTATCTTGAATTGACGAAAAAGCAAGGACATGGAATTGGCTTTCAAAGATTGATAACTATTTTAAAAGAAATGGTTTAAACTATCAACATAATTTGCTAAGACTCAACATTTCTGATAACTTCATTGGTGTGTATTACATTGTACATCACAGTATTGCATTAGTTTTATAAAGTCTGCAGTGACTTGCTATAATTTATAAATGAAGATATTTGAGAATATTAAAGGTTCTTTTAACAATAAAACAGACACTAGTTATTACATCTTGATATACAAGCAGAATAATTGCATAACTTTGTTGCTGTGCAGCTATTGACTATCATTTATTTTTATTATTTCAAACTAAAAACTAATGGCATTATAAACTTAATTAACATCATTGCATATATTTTTAATGTGATATAACATGCATATGTATATCAGTATATTAACTCGAGGTTAGGGATAAAAGATATAAATAATGTGTAAATGTCCTGTTTTGCAGAAAACATATTACTAGGTCAGATATGACACTTCTTTTATAAGTACTTTCTAGTCAACTGTTTATGTGTAGATACATGTAAGATGGTAGGACATACATACTTCAATATTTTCTTTGCACAATGAAAGGAAGAATTATTTTTGTTTCATTATATTTTCTCATTTTAATCATTTCACTTGTCCGCCTCATAATAATCTTGATTGAAAGAACAAAAAAGTAAATAACTTGGTCATAATTAAACAAATATGATGATACATAATCGTGTATACAATTGTAAATTATTCTGGGTTCATTTGATGTAATTATTAATGATTTTATGATCATATTGCTTATGTGAATAGCTTCTAATAAGTACTTATATGTTAACTTCCAATTATCAACAAGGCTTTGTATTTTTTGCAGATACTTTATAAACTGTTTCATGTGCAAAATGAATTGAAAGTGATATTGTCAAAAACTTGCTTGTACAAAAGGCTGCTAGAGCAATCTGTTGTTTATTTTTCATGTTTAATTGGGAACAACTAAAGTATATATCTTTAATTTTATGTATACATGTATTCAGTGTTTATATAAATCATTTTTTGTTACTTTGGGTATGTTGTTAATTCATATATATATATATATATATACAGTTTATGTTCAATATTTCATTTTTCTTTCCAATTTCAGTTGTCTTAGTATACTATAAATCTAAATTTGTTTCCAATATTCCAAAGTGAAAAATATGTAAGACCATTTCACAAAACTAAATTCAAAATACCAGTATAAATGATAAGGCAACAAAAACAATTGTAAAAATGAGAAACAAGATTTTTTTTCCCACACTGATTCAATGTAAATGAATTGTATTAATTGAAGGGTAGAAATGGGTTATTTTCAGTATTAATATAGAATATATTTTAGTGATTGTTAGGGATGATTAAAAGACTAGACACTTTTTTCAAGAAATCCTGGAAGGAATTAATATACTGGAGGCAACATATTTATAAATTACTTATTGGTCCCATTAAATAGATAAACCATTAATTAACAAGTTATGAATTTGTATAATTTATGTAGTATAGAAAAAAGTCCCTTTGTTGTGTTCTTGAATAAATAAGCTAGAAAGAGTACTGTCGTAACATTCCAACTACATTATAGTAAAAATCATAAAGATTGTAATATGAAAGGAAAATGTGGGGTATCATGAGTAAATGAAAAACAGGCAAACTATCAAAAAATGTTAAGAAAAAAACCAACCACCAAACCTTGAAATTGTAAAATGCTGTATACACAGGATTTTTAGCTTAATATAAGAAGATAACATTTAGATTTGATGTTTTCATGTTATGCACACATTTGATTAAAACTGTCATTGTACTGTATATTTGTTTTTTAATGAAAGCAATAAACCAAATGTTACACCTATCTTTTAATAACATATGAGTATGTCAGTTATAGAAGATTACACTTGTTGTAAAGAGGGTTTATATGTATTCATTGTAAGATTGTAGTATAAATTATAATTGTTTTGCTGTACTAAGCCTCTTAATAAATGTAAATTAAGAAACCAATTGTCGTTTTTGTGATGCCAGTATGAGAACATAGATTATATCACTATCTGAAAGACTGATACAGTTTTATAAAATTCAGAAGATTAAATACCTGGATGCTTCATACCTTGTATACAGATGCCTTATGTTCTGAAGTTTTCAATTGTCATATGTCCATTGTCCTTGATCTCATTTGACTGATTCAGCAACTGCTATGAGAAACTAGTTTACTTATTACATGAAGTTTACTTATTACATGAAGTTTACTTATTACATGAAGTTTACTTATTACATGAAGTTTACTTATTACATGAAGTTTACTTATTATATAAAGTTTACGTATTACATGAAGTTTACGTATTACATGAAGTTTTTACTTGATAGTAATAGGAATGCTTTGGTATATAGGATCTTTGAACAGTCTTCATGTCCATCAGACACAGTTATAGGAATGCTTTGGTATATAGGATCTTTGAACAGTCTCCATGTCCATCAGACACAGTTATAGGAATGCTTTGGTATATAGGATCTTTGAACAGTCTCCATGTCCATCAGACACAGTTATAGGAATGCTTTGGTATATAGGATCTTTGAACAGTCTTCATGTCCATCAGACACAGTAATAGGAATGCTTTGGTATATAGGATCTTTGAACAGTCTTCATGTCTATCAGACACAGTTATAGGAATGCTTTGGTATATAGGATCTTTGAACAGTCTTCATGTCTATCAGACACAGTTATAGGAATGCTTTGGTATATAGGATCTTTGAACAGTCTTCATGTCCATCAGACACAGTTATAGGAATGCTTTGGTATATAGGATCTTTGAACAGTCTCCATGTCCATCAGACACAGTTATAGGAATGCTTTGGTATATAGGATCTTTGAACAGTCTCCATGTCCATCAGACACAGTAATAGGAATGCTTTGGTATATAGGATCTTTGAACAGTCTCCATGTCCATCAGACACAGTTATAGGAATGCTTTGGTATATAGGATCTTTGAACAGTCTCCATGTCCATCAGACACAGTTATAGGAATGCTTTGGTATATAGGATCTTTGAACAGTCTCCATGTCCATCAGACACAGTTATAGGAATGCTTTGGTATATAGGATCTTTGAACAGTCTTCATGTCCATCAGACACAGTTATAGGAATGCTTTGGTATATAGGATCTTTGAACAGTCTTCATGTCCATCAGACACAGTTATAGGAATGCTTTGGTATATAGGATCTTTGAACACTCTTCATGTCCATCAGACACAGTTATAGGAATGCTTTGGTATATAGGATCTTTGAACAGTCTCCATGTCCATCAGACACAGTTATAGGAATGCTTTGGTATATAGGATCTTTGAACAGTCTTCATGTCCATCAGACACAGTTATCAGACACAGTTATAGGAATGCTTTGGTATATAGGATCTTTGAACAGTCTTCATGTCTATCAGACACAGTTATAGGAATGCTTTGGTATATAGGATCTTTGAACAGTCTTCATGTCCATCAGACACAGTAATAGGAATGCTTTGGTATATAGGATCTTTGAACAGTCTTCATGTCCATCAGACACAGTTATAGGAATGCTTTGGTATATAGGATCTTTGAACAGTCTCCATGTCCATCAGACACAGTTATAGGAATGCTTTGGTATATAGGATCTTTGAACAGTCTTCATGTCTATCAGACACAGTTATAGGAATGCTTTGGTATATAGGATCTTTGAACAGTCTCCATGTCTATCAGACACAGTTATAGGAATGCTTTGGTATATAGGATCTTTGAACAGTCTCCATGTCCATCAGACACAGTTATAGGAATGCTTTGGTATATAGGATCTTTGAACAGTCTCCATGTCCATCAGACACAGTTATAGGAATGCTTTGGTATATAGGATCTTTGAACAGTCTTCATGTCCATCAGACACAGTTATAGGAATGCTTTGGTATATAGGATCTTTGAACAGTTTTCATGTCCATCAGACACAGTTATAGGAATGCTTTGGTATATAGGATCTTTGAACAGTCTCCATGTCTATCAGACACAGTTATAGGAATGCTTTGGTATATAGGATCTTTGAACAGTCTTCATGTCCATCAGACACAGTTATAGGAATGCTTTGGTATATAGGATCTTTGAACAGTCTTCATGTCTATCAGACACAGTTATAGGAATGCTTTGGTATATAGGATCTTTGAACAGTCTCCATGTCTATCAGACACAGTTATAGGAATGCTTTGGTATATAGGATCTTTGAACAGTCTTCATGTCCATCAGACACAGTTATAGGAATGCTTTGGTATATAGGATCTTTGAACAGTTTTCATGTCCATCAGACACAGTTATAGGAATGCTTTGGTATATAGGATCTTTGAACAGTCTTCATGTCCATCAGACACAGTTCATCTGAACTTGACCTATCTTGATTGATTAGTGAAAAAAGTTGAAGTTTTGTGGTCCATTCCATTTATTTAGATGCTATAAGCAATAGGTTAACTATAATACCTGAATGAAATAATTGTAAGGTTCATCCGACTCTGACATCATTTTCATTGTTTATTGATAGATGTCAAGTTTATATGGTTTGATCTGTTTCTCAGATACTAGAAGCAATAGGTTATTTATATATAAATGGGTCTGTCTGGCAGGGTTCATCTGATATTGTTCAATATTTAGTTTTAATTCTGTGGTTAGGTCTGTTTCCAGATACTATATTGAGCAATTAACTTTCTGAGGATAGAGGAAGAAACTATAGAGAATGGGTTGCTCACTTTGTTAAATGCATACTATCAACAGTTGCCACTTTGCAACATATTTGAATTTATCAAACTACTTAGGGAGCTACCATTTGATTTTTATGGGGAGGGGGGCTAGGATGAAAAATGTTGTCCTGCATTTTTTTTTAGCTGTAATCTCTGTCCTGCCATTTTATTTTTCACTCTGTTCGGTCCTGCCTTTTATTTTTATACGACCGCAAAAATCTTAATTTTTTGGTCGTATATTGCTATCACGTTGGCGTCGTCGTCTGCGTCGTCGTCTGCGTCGTCCGAATACTTTTAGTTTTCGCACTCTAACTTTAGTAAAAGTGAATAGAAATCAATGAAATTTTAAAACAAGGTTTATGACCACAAAAGGAAGGTTGGGATTGATTTTGGGAGTTTTGGTCCCAACATTTTAGGAATTAGGGGCCAAAAAGGGCCCAAATAAGCATTTTCTTGGTTTTCGCACTATAACTTTAGTTTAAGTGAATAGAAATCTATGAAATTTTGACACCAGGTTTATGACCACAAAAGGAAGGTTGGGATTGATTTTGGGAGTTTTGGTTCCAACAGTTTAGGAAATAAGGGCCAAAAAAGGGCCCAAATAAGCATTTTCTTGGTTTTCGCACTATAACTTTAGTATAAGTAAATAGAAATCAATGAAATTTTAACACCAGGTTTATGACCACAAAAGGAAGGTTAGGATTGATTTTAGGAGTTGAGGTCACAACAGTTTATGAATTAGGGGCCAAAAAAGGGCCCAAATAAGCATTATTCTTGGTTTTTGCACCATAACTTTAGTATAAGTAAATAGAAATCTATGAAATTTAATCACACGGTTTATGACCATAAAAGGAAGGTTGGGTTTGATTTTGGGAGTTTTGGTCCTAACAGTTTAAGAATAAGGGGCCCAAAGGGTCCAAAATTGAACTTTGTGTGATTTCATCAAAAATTGAATAATTGGGGTTCTTTGATATGCCGAATCTAACTATGTATGTAGATTCTTAATTTTTGGTCCCGTTTTCAAATTGGTCTACATTAAGGTCCAAAGGGTCCAAAATTAAACTTAGTTTGATTTTAACAAAAATTGAATCCTTGGGGTTCTTTGATATGCTGAATTTAAAAATGTACTTAGATTTTTAATTATTGGCCTAGTTTTCAAGTTGGTCCAAATGGGGGTCCAAAATTAAACTTTGTTTGATTTCATCAAAAATTGAATAAATGGGTTCTTTGATATGTGTAACAAACTTCAGTTAATTATTTATATGATTTATTTTACACCTAGGACTATATTTTATGTTATCTCTTATTTTCACTAACACCGGTAATCTAGTCAAGCAGACCTTGTTTATCACGTGATTACGCACCTATTGAAATTTAACAGGTGAGTCTCAAATCAGTCGGCACATGGTCATTGAGAGTAGCACACGTTTGTGCAGTTGGGTTTGTGGTTTAGATAGCAATTTGGACATTATAATTGTCAGGACAGGACATGGATGTCCAAAGGCTAATTGAAACAACACTCAGGTAAGTTATTTTACTTATATTTTATGGTACATTGAGGTCAATTTGCTGTCGAGATGATATTTCTTGCTCGCGGTCCAAATGTACGGATAATTGCCATATTATTCATATTTATAGATAACGTAAGTAATTTTTGGGTTCAATTATTATTTTGCAGGGGTTTTTAGGCCCGGTTTTAGTGTGCGTTGGCACGTTGCTAATTGTCGACTGGTCGGAGATAATGGTGTCGATGAATTAATGGTGTCGGGGTTAAAAATGGTAACAACTCGGTGATATATTGGTTGGAGTTACAACGCATGGAGGCGGTGATAAATTTATAGTCCGTTTCTATTTATTTGGAGCAAAAAGTCCGTAAAATTATATACATTTTTAGTTGAGAAATCGAGAAGTCCGTGCAGTATTTATGCAGTTTAAAGCAGTTATAGTTTGTTATTCAGCATTATAGTTATTCATACAAATTTAGTGTTCTCTTCAATCAATTTAGAAGCAACCAAATATATGTGAAAATTAGTTAATTCGTCCGTTTAATTATAAAGAGAAATTTAAAGGGGAACAACCCAGTTCATCATTTACATCTACAGTACGTACAACGAGGAACGTATCCGGGCAGTGTGCGGAAAGTGTGCAGGCCGAAATTTGTTTGATTTATGTTTATTTCATGACATTTTGTTTTGTTCCGTGTGTGTTTATTTAGTTACATTTGTGTTCTCATTTCATATTACATTTTTTGTTGAATTTACTTTATTTTGTTTTGTTAATTAAATTTATATTTTAATTTGGTTTTGTATGACATTGGCCACCTGACAATTCCCAAAGAACTTACTTCGTTACAATGGTGGCAGCGGTGGGATTGTCACTGTGCCAATTGTTATATTAGAAAATATTGTCAGATAGACAACAGGGATTTTTTTTCTGTTATATATTTTGTTTGAACTTTTATGTTTTATTATTTGTTTACATTATCATTTTATTATTATTTGTATTGTACAGTATGGCAGGAAGTGTATTACCCGCTTGGGTTCCGGAGATGTTAGAGAAGGGTGAAACTTTGGAGACATGTTTAGAAATGTTGAAAAACATGCAGTCTACTGAGAGAGAAGCTAGGATGGAAGAGAGAGAGATGAGAAAGATAGAGATGGAAAAAGAGGTACGTTTAAAAGAGTTAGAGCTTAGAGAGAAAGAAATGGCTCAAGGTGTTGCACCACCACAGACACATTCAAGTTTGAAGTCGAAACTTCCTAAATTTAAGGAAGGTGAAGACCCAGATGTATTTTTAAGGTCCTTTGAGAAATTGGTGGTTTTGCATAAAATACCCAAGTCTGAGTGGGCCCTTAGATTAGTCCCTTTACTTTGTGGGAAAGCTTTAGAGGCATTTTCTAGATTGTCTGAAGAGGACAGTAAAAATTATGATAAAATTAAATCTGCTATTTTATGTAGATACGAGCTTACTGCCGAGGCATACAGGGAGAAGTTCAGAAGTGAACGCCAGTCTTCGGATGAGTCATTTAAGGAATTTTCAGTCAGACTAGTAGGTTTTCTTAGACATTGGTTGGAGCGTGAGTTGATAGGCACTGATTTTGATAGATTTGTTGATTTAGTTACTAGAGAACAGTTAATGGTAAGTTGTAATAAAGAGCTCAAACTTTGGATCAAGGAACAGAAACCGAAAACAATTGATGAGTTGGTAGACAAAGCTGAGGCTTTTCAGCAAGCACATAAAGATGAACAGGTAAGTTCTAAATCAGTTGGGAGAATTGACACCGACCAATCTAAACAACAAGGTAGATATAACCAATCAAAAGGAAGACAACCTGACACTAGGACTTGTTTTATTTGTAAGAACATTGGTCATATAGCTACGCACTGTCCTACAAGGACGAACCGGTCAAAGGAGGATAATTTTAAGCCAGGTAAGTTTGGTTTGTGCATACAGAGTAGACAGGAGTATAGAGTAGATGATTATATTAGTGGTGTGACTGTTAAGTTGCCTGGTGTTTCATGTAATGGCGACAAGGTACAGGTACATGGACTTGATATAGTAGAAGGTAAGATCGATAGTGATAAAATCTCAGTTTTGAGAGATACAGGTTGTTCTACTGTATTTGTTCATAGTAGGTTTACTAACCCAGATTGTCTTACAGGTCAGACTAGAGACATATGTTTAGCAGATGGTTCAGTGAAGCAGTGTCCAGAAGTATGTATTAATATTTCTACTCCTTATATTTCAGGTGATATTATTGCATTGATCTTAGATACACCGTTTGCAGATCTGATTGTTGGAAACTATGTGAACACATCAGTACCACATAGTGTCGATGGTTTATCAGTGACTAGTGGAGAAGATATTTTTGTTTCAGGTGACTCAGTCCCATGTCATGCAGTTGAGACTCGATCTCGAAAGAAGAAGCAGGATGAAGCAGATATTATGATTGATCAGACGAATGTTCAGCGTAGTAGCGATATACCTATATCTCATTCTATAGATTTTTCAGACGTATGCCATGATTTTAAGATTTGTGATAGGAAGCAGTTGATTGAGTTACAGAAGACAGATGAGACTTTGGATAAGGTAAAATCTTATGTAAGTGATGTGCATGATAACCCAGCATCTTATTTTATATATAATTCAGATTTACTATATAGAGTGTATACTAAGCCAAGTGGTGAAGTTATTCAGCAAATTGTATTACCAAGCAAGTTGAGAGGAACAGTTCTTTCGTTGGGACATGATATTCCGTTGGCAGGTCACCTTGGGAATAAGAAAACAAGAGACAGAATCATGCAGCACTTTTTCTGGCCAGGTATATTTAATGATATTGCCGAATACTGTAGGTCTTGTCCAGATTGTCAGATAGGTACATCGAAGGGTAGAGTACCACGTGCTCCATTGATTAGCATACCACCTATGGATGAGCCATTTCAGCGCATTGCTATTGATTTTGTTGGCCCTTTGCCTATGACTGATGACAAAAACCGTTATGTACTTGTTTGCGTCGATTATTCCACTAAATATCCAGAAGCAATTCCTTTAAAAGACCAAGAAGCTTCTACAGTCGCTAATGCTCTTATAAGTTTATTTTCTAGAGTTGGCATACCCAGGGAGCTGTTGACAGACCAAGGCAGTAACTTTATGTCAGAGCTGATGGTTGAGGTATGTAGACTATTAAAGATAAGTAAGTTACGCACTAGTCCTTATCATGCTATGTGTAATGGACTCTGTGAAAAGTTTAACGGTGTACTGAAGAAAATGTTGAAGGCATATGCACGACAGACACCAAAAACATGGGATGCATATATCCCCTACTTATTATTTGCATATCGGGAGGTACCAAATGAGAGTACTGGTTTCTCACCGTTTGAATTGTTATATGGCAGGCACATTAGAGGACCTCTAGCAGTACTTAAAGAAGAGTGGGAAGAGCCTAGTACATGTCAAAACTCTGTGTTGAGTTATTTATTAGACACTAGAGAAAAGTTGAGAACAATGGCTGAGTACGCCATTGAAAATGAAACAAAAGCGAAACAAAGACAGAAGTTTTATTATGATAGAAAAGCTAGAGACAGAAAGATTGAAGTTGGTCAAAAGGTGCTTATATTATTGCCTACACATACATCAAAGCTGTTAGCGAGTTGGAAAGGACCATTTATAGTGACTGATAAAGTTAGTCCTGTTGACTATAAGGTCAAGGTTAGAGGAAAAGACAAAGTATTTCATGTAAATATGTTGAAGTTATGGCATGAGCGGGTAGATAATGATCTTGATAATAATGTCACAACAGATATTGCTGCGTGCTTAAATGTAATTTCAGGTCTTAACACAGATGAAGGCACAGATGATAGTGAGATGACTACAGATATAACTCCAGTGTTGAAAAGCAAAGAAAATGTAGATGACGTTACGATCTCACCAGAATTGACAACTGTCGAAAAACAGCAGCTTAAAGAATTATTATCAGAATATGAAGACATCTTTAGTGACGTACCTAAGGTAACAAATATTATAGAACATAGAGTAGTTACAAAAACAGATGAACCGATTTACCAACGTCCGTACCCACTACCATACGCACTTAGAGATAAGGTCAGAGAAGAGATTGACAATATGTTAGCTGCAGGTATAGTTGAGCCGTCTGACAGTCCGTATGCAGCTCCGATAGTACTGATCAAGAAAAAAGACAACACACTTAGATTTTGTGCCGATTATCGTTCCTTGAACAAACAGACTATCTTTGACCCGATTTTTATGCCACGCATGGATGAGGTACTGAATAAAGTCAGCAGAGCACGATATATCAGTAAACTTGATTTAACTAAGGGCTATTGGCAGGTACCACTTGATAAAGATAGCCGACAGAAGAGCGCATTTATAACGCCGTTCGGACATTATCAGTTTACTGTTACTCCATTTGGTATGATGAACTCAGGTGCTACTTTTGTTCGTATGATGGATAAAGTTCTGGCAGGATACGAGGAATTTGCTGACTCGTTCATTGATGATATTGGTATATTTAGCGATACATGGGAGTACCATATTGAGCATTTAAGGGCAGTATTCGATTCACTGAGACAGGCAAACCTCGTTGCAAAACCGAGTAAGTGTTTATTTGGCTACGATGAGCTTGAGTTTTTAGGACATATTGCCGGCGGTGGCAAGATTAAGCCTGTTCAGGACAAGGTATCTGCTATACATGAATTTCCAGTGCCTGTCACGAAGAAACAGGTGAGATCATTTCTCGGTCTGATAGGTTTCTACAGGAAGTTTATACCACAGTTCTCCGACATATCCGTACCTTTGACTGACCTTACAAAGAAAAACGAACCAAATAAAGTTGAATGGTCAGACACAACACAAAAATCTTTTGACAAGCTTAAAGAATGTATTTGTAGTGACTCTGTATTACGGAGTCCAGATTTTTCTAAAAAGTTTATTTTGCAGACTGATGCGTCCGGTAAGGGTCTAGGTGCTGTACTAGAGCAAGAATTTGATGACGGAAGGCGTCCAATTATGTTTATCAGCAAGAAACTCTCTGGAGCGGAATGCAACTACGCAGTGGTAGAAAAGGAGTGCTTTGCCATAGTGTGGGCGGTTAAAACTTTGAGAAACTATCTAGAGGGTAAAGAGTTTGCTATTAATACTGATCATGCTCCTTTACAGTGGTTACAGAGGATGAAAACCAGTAACCAACGGTTACTCCGTTGGAGTTTGATACTTCAGGAATTTAATTATACAGTTTTTTACATTGCAGGCAAGACAAACATTGTTGCAGATGTTTTGTCTAGATGTGGCGATATTTAGATAACCCCTGAGTGTGACGTTATTACAGCGTTATTGTGTTAATTTTGGTTTTATTTTAGTGTTACAGGACTGAATTTTTTATGTTTGATGTGTACATATTTGTTTTTTTTTTACTGATATAGCTTAATTTCAGATTAGATTTTGAAGTTTGTTGTTTCTGGTCGGACTAAATGTTCTTTAGTCTCCTGGAAAGGGACGTTTGTAACAAACTTCAGTTAATTATTTATATGATTTATTTTACACCTAGGACTATATTTTATGTTATCTCTTATTTTCACTAACACCGGTAATCTAGTCAAGCAGACCTTGTTTATCACGTGATTACGCACCTATTGAAATTTAACAGGTGAGTCTCAAATCAGTCGGCACATGGTCATTGAGAGTAGCACACGTTTGTGCAGTTGGGTTTGTGGTTTAGATAGCAATTTGGACATTATAATTGTCAGGACAGGACATGGATGTCCAAAGGCTAATTGAAACAACACTCAGGTAAGTTATTTTACTTATATTTTATGGTACATTGAGGTCAATTTGCTGTCGAGATGATATTTCTTGCTCGCGGTCCAAATGTACGGATAATTGCCATATTATTCATATTTATAGATAACGTAAGTAATTTTTGGGTTCAATTATTATTTTGCAGGGGTTTTTAGGCCCGGTTTTAGTGTGCGTTGGCACGTTGCTAATTGTCGACTGGTCGGAGATAATGGTGTCGATGAATTAATGGTGTCGGGGTTAAAAATGGTAACAACTCGGTGATATATTGGTTGGAGTTACAACGCATGGAGGCGGTGATAAATTTATAGTCCGTTTCTATTTATTTGGAGCAAAAAGTCCGTAAAATTATATACATTTTTAGTTGAGAAATCGAGAAGTCCGTGCAGTATTTATGCAGTTTAAAGCAGTTATAGTTTGTTATTCAGCATTATAGTTATTCATACAAATTTAGTGTTCTCTTCAATCAATTTAGAAGCAACCAAATATATGTGAAAATTAGTTAATTCGTCCGTTTAATTATAAAGAGAAATTTAAAGGGGAACAACCCAGTTCATCATTTACATCTACAGTACGTACAACGAGGAACGTATCCGGGCAGTGTGCGGAAAGTGTGCAGGCCGAAATTTGTTTGATTTATGTTTATTTCATGACATTTTGTTTTGTTCCGTGTGTGTTTATTTAGTTACATTTGTGTTCTCATTTCATATTACATTTTTTGTTGAATTTACTTTATTTTGTTTTGTTAATTAAATTTATATTTTAATTTGGTTTTGTATGACATTGGCCACCTGACAATTCCCAAAGAACTTACTTCGTTACAATATGCCAAATCTAACTGTGTATGTAGATTCTTAATTTTTGGTCCAGTTTTCAAATTGGTCTACATTAAGGTCCAAAGGGTCCAAAATTAAACTAAGTTTGATTTTAACAAAAATTGAATTCTTGGGCTTATTTGATATGCTTTATCTAAACATGTACTTTGATTTTTGATTATGGGCCCAGTTTTCAAGTTGGTCCAAATCAGGATTCCATATCAAGTATTGTGCAATAGCAATTAATTTTCAATTGCACAGTATTGCACAATAGTAAGAAATATCTAATTGCACAATATTGTGCAATAGCAATTAATTTTCAATTGGAGTTATCTTTCTTTGTATAGAATAGTAGTTGATAATATATGTTGGAAATTTGCCAGACATGACTATGATGTCATTTTCTATTTTTATTTGCAAATAACTTTATGTAAATAACTTCATTGGAAATTTGCCAATATAAAATGTTGCTGATGAAGCTTTTTTTCCTCATCTTATCTAAAATGTTTTTAGATAATGTATGTTGGACATTTGCCAGACATGACTATGATGTCATTATCTATTTTTATTTGCCAATAACTTTATGTAAATAACTTCATTGGAAATTTGCCAATATAAAATGTTGCTGATGAAGTTTTTTTTATTGTTTTATACAATAAACAATGTATATTCACTTTTACTACCAACCAATCTTTTTTTAAATTTTTCTCATTTCAGATTTCATAAATAAAAAGAAAATTTCTTCAAACATTTTTTTGAGAGGATTAATATTCAACAGCATAGTGAATTGCTCAAAGGCAAAAAAAACCTTTTAAGTTCATTAGACCACATTTGTTCTGTGTCAGAAACCTATGCTGTGTCATGATCAACTATTTAATTTTAGATTTAAAAAGTTTGAAGAAGAAATCTTTAATTGATTTGTAAAATCTTGACATTTGTTTTGTGTAAAAAAAAACCATGTAATGTCAAAAATTTGATCACAATCCAAATTCAGAGCTGTATCACGCTTGAATGTTTTGTCCATACTTGCCCCAACTGTTCAGGGTTCGACCTCTGCGGTCGTATAAAGCTGCACCCTGCGGAGCACCTGGTTAGATAATGTATGTTGGACATTTGCCAGACATGACTATGATGTCATTTTCTATTTTTATTTGCCAATAACTTTATGTAAATAACTTCATTGGAAATTTGCCAATATAAAATGTTTCTGATGAAGTTTTTTTTATTGTTTTATACAATAAACAATTTATATTCACTTTTACTACCAACCAATCTTTACCATTCAGTGATAACAAGCACTTTATTTTACATTTTAATATTTTATGATGTATTTAAAAGAGTAGTTATTGTTGCAAACTCCATTAGAAATTTGAATTGATATCAGTTTTGGAAAAAGGGAAACGGGGATGTGAAAAAAAAATGGGGGGGGGGGGGGTTAAATTTTTCTCATTTCAGATTTCATAAATAAAAAGAAAATTTCTTCAAACATTTTTTTGAGAGGATTAATATTCAACAGCATAGTGAATTGCTCAAAGGCAAAAAAAAAACTTTTAAGTTCATTAGACCACATTTGTTCTGTGTCAGAAACCTATGCTGTGTCATGATCAACTATTTAATTTTAGATTTAAAAAGTTTGAAGAAGAAATCTTTAATTGATTTGTAAAATCTTGACATTTGTTTTGTGTAAAAAAAACCCATGTAATGTCAAAAATTTGATCACAATCCAAATTCAGAGCTGTATCACGCTTGAATGTTTTGTCCATACTTGCCCCAACTGTTCAGGGTTCGACCTCTGCGGTCGTATAAACCTGCACCCTGCGGAGCACCTGGTTAGATAATGTATGTTGGACATTTGCCAGACATGACTATGATGTCATTTTCTATTTTTATTTGCCAATAACTTTATGTAAATAACTTCATTGGAAATTTGCCAATATAAAATGTTTCTGATGAAGTTTTTTTTATTGTTTTATACAATAAACAATTTATATTCACTTTTACTACCAACCAATCTTTACCATTCAGTGATAACAAGCACTTATTTTTACATTTTAATATTTTATGATGTATTTAAAAGAGTAGTTATTGTTGCAAACTCCATTAGAAATTTGAATTGATATCAGTTTTGGAAAAAGGGAAACGGGGATGTGAAAAAAAATGGGGGGGGGGGGGGGTTAAATTTTTCTCATTTCAGATTTCATAAATAAAAAGAAAATTTCTTCAAACATTTTTTTGAGAGGATTAATATTCAACAGCATAGTGAATTGCTCAAAGGCAAAAAAAAAAACTTTTAAGTTCATTAGACCACATTTGTTCTGTGTCAGAAACCTATGCTGTGTCATGATCAACTATTTAATTTTAGATTTAAAAAGTTTGAAGAAGAAATCTTTAATTGATTTGTAAAATCTTGACATTTGTTTTGTGTAAAAAAAAAAACATGTAATGTCAAAAATTTGATCACAATCCAAATTCAGAGCTGTATCACGCTTGAATGTTTTGTCCATACTTGCCCCAACTGTTCAGGGTTCGACCTCTGCGGTCGTATAAAGCTGCACCTTGCGGAGCACCTGGTTAGATAATGTATGTTGGACATTTGCCAGACATGACTATGATGTCATTTTCTATTTTTATTTGCCAATAACTTTCTGATGAAGTTTTTTTTATTGTTTTATACAATAAACAATTTATATTCACTTTTACTACCAACCAATCTTTACCATTCAGTGATAACAAGCACTTTATTTTACATTTTAATATTTTATGATGTATTTAAAAGAGTAGTTATTGTTGCAAACTCCATTAGAAATTTGAATTGATATCAGTTTTGGAAAAAGGGAAACGGGGATGTGAAAAAAAAATGGGGGGGGGGGGGGGGGGGGGTTTAAATTTTTCTCATTTCAGATTTCATAAATAAAAAGAAAATTTCTTCAAACATTTTTTTGAGAGGATTAATATTCAACAGCATAGTGAATTGCTCAAAGGCAAAAAAAAAATTTTTAAGTTCATTAGACCACATTCATTCTGTATCAGAAACCTATGCTGTGTCAACTATTTAATTTTAGATTTAAATAAGTTTGAAGAAGAAATCTTTAATTGATTTGTAAAATCTTGACATTTGTTTTGTGTAAAAAAAAACATGTAATGTCAACAATTTGATCACAATCCAAATTCAGAGCTGTATCACGCTTGAATGTTTTGTCCATACTTGCCCCAACTGTTCAGGGTTCGACCTCTGCGGTCGTATAAAGCTGTGCCCTGCGGAGCACCTGGTTTAGTTTATCCGGACTTTTTTTTTACCTAAATTGTTGTCCTGACTTTTTTTTTTTGCAAGCTTCTCATCCTGCCTTTTTTTTTATTCAAAACTCCTGTCCTGCCTATTTTTTTTCAAATTTCATCCTAGCCCCCCCATAGAAATCAAATGGTAGCTCCCTTATATATTAAGTTCCAAAGCATTAAGCCAGCTGTATTCAGGAATTTCCGAATTACTTTCTTTGCATTTCTACATTGATCAGAATAAGAATTACGTCAGTGTGGTAAAATGCCCATTTCCAGCCAACACCAATATGCTGGTGGTAAGGTTCATAGTAATATATTATTAATACAAAAAAGTAATTACATTTTACCCTGTTTGTCCTTCAAGAAAAATAATTTCACACTTTTGTTTGAAACCACTATTAAAACAGAATCACTCATTATTTTCAGTCTTGTTTCCTGTTTGTGGAATGAAATTTAAAATGTTCATCACATTTCCTCAATACTACTGAACTTCATATTTGGAAGCTGCTTAGTAGCTATAGGAAAGAGTAGTGTTGAGTACACTTTTTTTACCTGTTGAGAAAGTTTCCCCTGTTTTTTTGATACTTTTAATTGTTAGACGAAAACATATTTTTTTTGGTGTTATTTTCAGTAACATTGAAAGCAATGTTTAAAGGTTTTCCAGTCTTTGAATGCAATCACTTGTATTTCATGATTTTAATGTGATACATTTTGATGATGAATATGACTCTGAACCATAATCTAAAATGCTGTTTCACAAGTCAACAGTTCACAGGAAGCCAAGTCATATCAGCAAAAGACGATCTGATTTTACTCTTACTGTAAATAAATATTACTGCAATGTCACACATATTTACTGATAAAGAAGCTTCATTCAGTAAACCATAGCATCATCAATGAATTATAAGGAATAGGTAAAGTATAATTCCTGACAAATAGGGTAGCCTCATAACTCTTAGACAAGTTAATCTGTGGTAGATTCCCTTCATTGTAGCTGTTTTTGGGTTAACAAAAATATTTTAAAACTGTTTTGGAATAAGAAAATCAGTCTTCCCAATTGCACTACATTTCTATAAAAGATGAAAGTTTTCAACTCATGTTTACAACAATTTGAATTTGCTGATTCTCCTTTGCACTTAAAAAATACACACCTTTGAATGTTTTTTTTTTAGTTCTGTTAAAATCATTTTCGGTTATGCTCTCCAAAGTTTTATATTTACTGGTATGTATTTACAAAATTTCTACCTCAAATAGACATGTTGAAGGTTAACTCACAAACATGTTTTGTGTGCACAGAAATCATGGAATACACATATTAATTTTTTTGAAGAAAATGTAACTTTTGAAGCTGTTGCAATGCGATACATTATTCTTATTTAAATAAATATTGCTCTTATTCCACAATGTGTTGTCCCTCTTAACAATTAAAATTTGGACTTACAACCCACATTACCATCCAGGCAAACACATTATCCATTACATCACAAATACAGTATCAAAATGATTTAACTTGAAAACAATAGGAAAACAAAAACAAAATTAGAAAAAATATTTCAATATAAATGTTTATTGTATAAAATATATGGCATAAATCAAGTACAAACAATGATTGCAATTTTCAGTACAAAGTTGAGAGAAGGGAAATACCTTCAACATACACATCTAAACTCCTATCACATTTCATTAGTTGAATAATTTATTCCTTATTGATTTTGATGCCCCCCACCATATTTTCATAACATTTTTAATATGGAACTGTAAGAAAACAATAATATTACCTTCATGCTTTACTGAATTTTTGAACTTTTCGTTGAATATGAAAGTGCAATTCACTAATAACTGACAATAGCATGTTTAAGCAATAAAAACTGTAATATCTGAATAATACATTAAACGTCCTACTTTTCAGTGTATTTTTCTTTCAACTTCAATAATTTGTTCTTCTTTCATTAACATCAGATGTCACAAAGAGTATATTGTAAATTTAAATTATTGGTAATGCAAATGAGTGTGTCTCTCACAAAATTTTGTTTTAGGGACTTTGTCTTCATGTTATAAGACTGGCATTAGGTTTATACACAAGAAAACAATACAAAACTGTTGTTTGCTGATGTCCTGATATTGACTGATTTAACAATACAATGAAGCAAATTTTTGTAATAATTTGAAAACATATAGGTAAACATTAATAGAAATAAAGCATATAAAATGTCAATATATGTGTATAATATGTATCTATGTAGGTTAATTTTCCAACACCTTCCCATTAACACCACAGTTCCCTTGAAGTTTCAATTCAGTAACTCTGACCATGCAAGACCCTCACAGGTCGTTTAACACCACCTAGTAATAGTACTAACTTATAATGATGTTAGCATGTATAACCGTCTATTAAATGAGCCCACGTTTTATTGTCCTTGTAATTTCAAAAATTAGACGACACAATTTTTATCACAATGTTATAATTAAGTAGTCCACTTTTCACTAATTTCATTCCAAATAAATAGCTGCTCCTCCACCTGGCTGTGTAGCAAACAGATTTTCTGTAACTTTTTCCTTGAGTCTGTCATCTTTCCCATAATACTTTTCTGTAACTGACTTTATGAAAGAATCAACTTGATTGGCTGGGACCATGGAAACAGCACATCCTCCCCAACCTGCACCTGTAAGTCTTGAACCAAGAGCACCGGATTGGCTGAAAAAAGACAAACATTAAAAGGTATATTGCTTCATAAAGATTTACGATAGATAACTTTTCAAGTTTCTTGATTTTACCATGCTGCACTTATTGGGGAATATATACAACCAAGTAGGATTTGCATTAAATTTGTACAGCATTTTTTATAGGACAATGATTAAGACAAATGTGTGTACGAGTCCCTCAGGTCAAGACTAACACAGCTGGTCATAGGGAATTTATCCAAAAATACTGCTAGCTAGCAGGAAGGCAAATTTGTAACAACAAAGATAATACAAGCAACTGATGGAGACTTTAAAACACAATAGTAAACCCTTTGGAATCATATAGAGAAATATTGACCTGAATTCAAAGGTCTTGGTGGACATATCCTGTTCTGCAGACAAAACAATACTGTTACACAAGTACAAGTGTTCATGGACAACTATTCAAGCCCCCATTTGAAGTTCCTTTTGAAAAAATAAGTCAGTTTCCCCCAATAAGTACTCTGTGAAGTGCACCAATACATGACAGTAGCATGCAAATACTCATTTAATTAAACAAATATTTACCAAAAAAAGAAAGATATTTTTATGGTTTCTGGGGTGTATAATATAGAATACTGAAACAAAATTATAAATAATATATTTCAGTTTTTAAACTTGATATAAACATTAATTTGATATGTGTGAGGTATTAATTTCAGTGAGATTGCTTACATATTATCTTTTATTTTATCTATGCTATTATTGATTGCGTTCATAATTGAGCTTTCTTTAATAAAAATATTTTGTATTTAGTATTTCATAAAAGCCTGATAACTTATTCTTACCAACAAATATCAACTAATCTATCTAAATCGTCACAGCTACATTGATACAAGTCTCTACAGCTGGTATGGCTGTCCTTCATCAGGTTACCAAGGACAACTGAAGCATCAGCTGGTTTCAAGTCACATGTTTTCTTGAACTGTAATACCCTGTTGGCCTCACTAAACACATGGGTGGCTCTGTCATGTAACTTAAATGTTTTAACTGTAATGTATAATTATATTCATAGCTGAATTTATTTAAGTTAAGCTTTTATAATTTGATTTGATTTTTTTTTTGACCATTTTAACACTAATTTACTACAGCTAAAACACTCACAGATTTGACCAACAGTGACTACACAATAGTTTCATCATAATATGCAATCTCATCAAAATTAGTTAATCAATAATCAACCCTATCAAACACTTTTGAAACAACAAGAGTGCACATGGGGAAATGTCTTGCCTTCTTTACTAACCATTGATATTATGTTGATAGTCCTAAATATAAAGCTTTATTATAACTGTCACATAAACTACCAAGAAAATTAAAAATTGACAAATGAACCATGAAAATGAGGTCAAGGTCAGATGAACCATGACAGGCAGGCATGTTCAGCTAACAATTCTTCCATACAACAAATATAGTTGACCCATTGCTAATAGTTTGAGAAAACAGACCAAAACACAAAAAGTTAACAGAGCAACGAACCGTGAAAATGAGGTCAAGGTCAAATAAAATCTGTAACTAACATATAGATCATAAAATATTTCCATACAGCAAATATAGTTGACCTTTTGCATATAGTATTAGAAAACAAGAATGTGTCCTCAGTACACGAATGCCCCACTCGCACTATCATTTTCCATGTTCAGTGGACCGTGAAATTGGGGTAAAAACTCTAATTTGGCATTAAAATTAGAAAGATCATATCATAGGGGACATGTGTACTAAGTTTGAAGTCGATTGGACTTAAACTTCATCAAAAACTACCTTGACCAAAAACTTTAACCTGAAGCGGGACAGACGGACGGACGGACGGACGGACGAACGAACGGACGGACGGACAGACAGACGGACGGACGCACAGACCAGAAAACATAATGCCCCTCTACTATCATAGGTGGGGCATAAAAAGACAAAAAATCAAAATCTTAACTTTGACCACTGAACAATGAAAATGAGGTCAAGGTCAGATGACACCTGCCAGCTAGACGTGTACACCTTACAATCATCCCATACACCAAATATAGTAGACCTTTTGCATACAGTATAAGAAAAACAGACTAAAACACAAAACATTAACTATAACCACTAAACCATGAAAATGAGGTCAAGGTCAGATGACACCTGACAGTTGGACATGTACACCTAACAGTCCTTCTATACACCGAATATACTTGAACTATTGCTTATAGTATCTGAGATATGGACTTGACCACCAAAACTTAACCTTGTTCACTGATCTGTGAAATGAGGTCGAGGTCAAGTGAAAACTGTCTGACAGGCATGAGGTACGCACATACCAAATATAGTTATCTTATTGCTTATAATAAGAGAGAATTTAACATTACAAAAAATCTTAACTTTTTTTTCAAGTAGCCACTGAATATGAGGTCAAGGACATTGGACATGTGACTGACGGAAAATTCTTAACGTGAGGCATCCATATACAAAGTATGAAGCATCCATGTCTTCCACCTTCTAAAATATAAAGCTTTTAAATAATTAACTAACGCCGCTGCTGTAACCGCCGCTGCAGATCACTATCCCTTTGTCAAGCTTTCTGCGAAAAAAATCGCAGAAATTTCGACAAAATATATTGTACATCGAAGTTGAGAAGGTTATTTATGTAGTATGTTAGTCATTTTATAAAGAAATGTTGGTTAATGGAGCTAAAAAAAAATACCTAATGATAGAAAGTAATTGCTAAGAACTTTCAGATTTGATTAAAGAGAGATTAACATGAAGTAACTTGAAAAGTTTGTGAAAAATAAATTCAACTGGGTTTTTTTCTCACCTCAAAATATAAATGATTTTTTATTGATAATTACCATCAAGAGTGTTAGCACTAAGACTAGTTTGAGCAAGTTCATCAGCAGTAACTTCTAGAATGCCACAAACTTCCTCTTTTGTGTATGGCTCTTGGTGTAGTATTTCCTTTACCACATTAACAGCTTCATCTAAAGTTAATCCTAATGCTTTCTGTACATCAGCAAATCTTTTAAATTCCCTCCACTTTAATCCCTTTGTCTTTGCTATTATCTGCAAACCAATGCATACAACATTTACAACTGAAAGCATATATGTTAATAATTTTTACTTTTTATGCCCCGCCTACGATAGTAGAGGGGCATTATGTATTCTGGTCTGTGACTCCGTTCGTTCATTCGTTCGTTCGTTCTTTCGTTCGTTTGTTCGTTCGTTCATTCGTTCGTTCGTTTGTTTGTCCGTCCATCCGTCCATTCGTCCTGCTTCAGGCTATAGTTTTTGGTCAAGGTAGTTTTTGAAATTGAAGTCAATTCAACTTGAAACTTAGTACACTTGTTGCTTATGAAATGATCTTTCTAATTTTAAAGCCAAATTAGACTTTTGACCCCAATTTCACGGTCCATTGAACATAGAAAATGAAAGTGGGAGTTTCAGGTTAAAGTTTTTGGTCAAGGTAGTTTTTGATGAAATTGAAGTCAAATCAACTTGAAACTTAGTACACATGTTCCCTATAGTATAATCTTTCTAATTTTAATGCGAAATTAGATTTTTACCCTATTTCACAGTCCATTGAACATGGAAAATGATTGAGTGGGGCATCTCTGTACTTTGGACACATTCTTGTTTTGTAGAGCATACTGTTTGTTTCAACAGACCAGTGTTAACTTTAATACCTAACAATTGTATGAATATCTTAGATAAAAATTCAAACTGAACTGAACTATAGTGACCTATAGTTACTAACATATATGTCATTTGGTCTGGTGGACAGTTGTCTCCTTGGCAATCATACAATATCTTCTTCTTTTTATATAAACATAAACAATAAAAGTTGGTCAACACTGTATATACTCAATTGTAATTTAAATGTTTTATTGATATGACAACAGCTGTTTACAAATAATCATTTCACTTTCATAAATGTAATCAATATGAATCTCCCAGTAACAGTTAACACATAGATAAATGACTACAGGTTAAGTATGCAACAGCTCAAGCTCTTCATTTTGCAGAATTAGCTGTTTTAGACTGAAGTTCCACAACTGCCATACCATTTTCATTTGAATCATATCCATCCCCCCCCCCCCCCAAAAAAAAAAAATGACCCATAAATTTTACTATGTTTTAATTAAACTTATTTTAAATTTAACATATCAAACTATGAAGCCAGAAAACATTTCAAATTGTAACCTTGTCTAATTGTTATAAATAAGTAAAAAGTGTACCTGTGAAGCCAGTCGACATTCCACAACTCGGATATTAAAATGAGAGGTAGCTGCTTTGTTCAGTTCTACACAACAATTGGATATCACAAACACCACATCCTCTGGTAATTCAACGTCTGTGGATTTCAGTGGATTGAATTCTATCAACTTGGCCTATAATGGATTGAATTCTATTAACTTGGCCTATAGTGGATTAAAGTCTATTAACTTGGCCTATAGTGGATTAAAGTCTATTAACTTGGCCTATAATGGATTGAAGTCTATTAACTTGGTCTATAATGGATTGCATTCTATTAACTTGGCCTATAGTGGATTGAAGTCTATTAACTTTGCCTATAATGGATTGAATTCTATTAACTTGGCCTATAGTGGATTAAAGTCTATTAACTTGGCCTATAGTGGATTAAAGTCTATTAACTTGGCCTATAGTGGATTAAAGTCTATTAACTTGGCCTATAATGGATTGAAGTCTATTAACTTGGTCTATAATGGATTGCATTCTATTAACTTTGCCTATAGTGGATTGAAGTCTATTAACTTTGCCTATAATGGATTGCATTCTATTAACTTGGCCTATAGTGGATTAAAGTCTATTAACTTGGCCTATAGTGGATTAAAGTCTATTAACTTGGCCTATATGTATGTTTGAAGGATATCAATTTTCATGGACTTTTATATGGGTATGAAAAAATCCCAAAATTTAAATACTTTTACAAGAGCATATAATGAAACTTTGCAATTAAGTACCAACGAAATAGAATTTTTTCTTTCAAGAACAAAAACTGATATGAACTAAAACATATGAATTCATAGTTCATCATCTTTTTCCAGATTATTTTATTATTGATTTAGAACCACTTAAAATGAAGGTACCCATTACTTTCAAGTTGAGGATAGAGGGACAAGGAACAAGAACTATGAACAAAGACTGAAAGAAAGGAAAAACAAGTATACCCTCCTCAGTTGGTGTCAGTTTTCAATACTTACAGTTCCTTTGTTTGCCATAAATGATATTGCTTGGTCCATTCCACCTCCTTCTGTTCCTATGAAACGTTCACAGTGGGCACACATGTCAGACAGTTCTTTCTAAAATATATATGTAGTTATGATAATATGTATTTTCAAATAAACAGGTATTGTTAAAACGTTCAAATATAAAGAGAAAACGTAAGAATGTGTGTCCAAATTCACATTTCTAACTATGCAACTGTGTACAAAAAAATCAGCTGAATGTTTCAAAGAAAACAAACAACTACTAGCAATTTCCAATTAAATATGTTTAAGTACTAGATGACTAGTAAATATAAATCTAAGTGTCAGGATAAATCTTCCATGTCAATTTATTATTAATTCTGTTTATGATGATGTCTTTATCTATCGTTTTTTTCATTGAAATAAATACTTGCCTAAAAATAAGATAGTCATACAATAGAAAATTGTCTGCCAATGTATAACAATGTATCAGGAATAGATAACCTTAGCTGTATTTGGCAAAACTTTAAGGAAATTTGGTCCTCAATGGTCTTCAACTGCGTACAATATTTGGCATTTTTAACTTTTTTTATTTCGAGCCTCACTGATGAGTCTTTTGTAAACGAAACGCGTGTCTGTCGTAAATACAAAATTTAATCCTGGTATCTATGATGAGTTAGTTCACATATTAAAATCTACAGAAAATTTCATTCACAATTTGTTTATCTGACAGATGTCCTAAAAACTTATACATGAAAGGAAGAGTGCTTTGTTTAGATCCTATGCAAGGCAAAAAAAATGAAATCAATTTCAGACAAAATTCTTATGAGCAAAAAGAAGAGATGATAATGCTTTTCAATTACAAATCTTGCAATCTCTCAGAATAGAACAATATTGTTATACCTTAGAAAGTGCTTGTCCATTTGCATGCATAGTCACCAGTGCAGCACAACATACTAATGCACTAGAACTAGACAGCCCAGCACTTTTAGGAATAGTGCCATCTACAACACACTGTAGTCCTTTTGGACTGGTCACTTTACAATGTTCCAGTAGTCCTTTAAGTCCACACAGAAAGTAGTTATGCCATACTGGTTTCTCTTTGTTGATGGACACATCATTTATATCACATTCAAACATTCTGAAATTAGATTCATTTTAAGATATTTCAATAGACCTTATCGCTATTAGCCTTATCGGCCGGGTGACCCGGCCGCTTGAACTTTTGACGCATACAACAATCACTTTTCCATTGTGGCGTCAGATATTTTGTTTTATGACGTCAAAATTTTACGGGAACCTGTTTGATATCCAGTAATGGCGGACAAATAGCGATAAGGTGTATTGTTGCTTCAAACACACCTTTTGACTTTGTCGAGAAATTGCAATCAAAATGAATGAGCTAAAATAAACAGTTGTATTATTTCATTACATGAAACTGATAATAAATATTTCACTTAGAGTTATTCTGAACCTTCTCTAAGTATTGTTTGAAGTTTATCCATTTTGTTAATCCTCTTTTTTCAACGTTTCATTATTTGCTGTATAAACTTTCTCATTATTACTCCATAGTTGCAAACATAAACATAAATGAAATAAAGAATGTGTCCATATTACACAGATACCCCACTTGCACTATCATTTTCTATGTTCAGTGGACCATGGAATTGGAGTCAAAACTCTAATTTGGCATTAAAATTAAAGATAAATCATAGGAAACATGTGTACGAAATTTCAAGTAAATTGGTCTTTATCTTCATCACAAACAACCTTGACCAAGATGGACAGAAGACAGACAGATAATCAAACAGATGCACAGACCAATAAAAACATAATGCCCCTAGCTGGGGCATAAAAAAAAATCTCATGTAACTTGTAAAAATCATTTAAACACTGACAAATTTAAAGATTTTTAAAAACTTTTTTTTATAAGATTTTAAAACAAACAAGTGAAACTGCGAGCTACTGCTCACTGATGATACCCCCGCCGCAAGTGGATAATATTAATAGTGTAAAAATATGCAAGTGTTCGGTAAACAGAAAGTTGTCGAGTGATGAATCTGAAAATGCATCACACGGTATAGCTGACTTATAAAAATCCTGAAACCAAATTTCAGAAATCCTTGTATTGTAGTTCCTGAGAAAAATGTGACGAAAATTTTTTACTTGGTTATCATGTGTAAAATCATACAAGTGTTCGGTAAACAGGAAGTTGTCGAGTGATGAATCTGAAAACGCATCACACGGTATAGCTGACTTATATAAATCCTGAAACAAAATTTCAGAAATCCTTGTATTGTAGTTCCTGAGAAAAATGTGACGAAAATTTTCAACTTGGCTATCATGTGTAAAATCAGACAAGTGTTCGGTAAACAGGTAGTGTTGTCAAGTGATGAATCTGACAACGCATCACACGGTATGGCTGACATATATAAATGTTGATACCAAATTACAGAAAGGGTGGATGTGTAGTTCCTGAGAAAAATGTGACGAAAGTTTCATGGGACGGACTGACTGACGGACTGACGGACGGACGGACTGACGGACGGACTGACAGACAGAGGTAAAACAGTATACCCCCCTTTTTTTAAAGCGGGGGTATAATAATAAATAAAACAAGAGGCTGTCACAATGACAGCAAACCGGATTTATTAACATTTATTTGTGTCCTGGCAATATCACAAAAACCATAACTAATGAACGGTGAAAGTGAAAATTGTTAATACGAAATGTTGGATTATATTGCCCCTGAATATCCGCATTGATATACAAATGATTGCAAATGAGATCACGGACTTGACATTTACAATTTTCACCGGAGAAGGCTTTTTTCAAAACGTAAAACATTGAAATAAACGGCCGTTAATTAATTTCTTCCTTTTAGAATGACGTTTCAACTATATTTTTCTTATTTTAAACAGTACGATCGATTACACTAAACAAAGCATAAAAACAAATTTCAAAATACGTTCAATGACTACGTCCATTTTCCCTTGCATGTGCCCCGCCATTTCGTTATAAAACTGATTTAAAAAATACCGAGAAATTATGCCTCAAAGCATCGTTTGGCCAACGTCAGGCGATGCCTCAAAGCACCGTCGGGGGTGAAAGGGTTAATGAACTTGAGATTCATATTAAAGAACTTGCCCATATTCCTCGTTGGTGTTTACCAACTGAAGACGGCCACTGTCATTTGAAGATACAGCAATTACAACATCTTGTTCTATTGCCATTGGCAACACAGAGTATCCACAGTAATCGATATGTTCACCTGTCAATAAAATTCAAACCATGACAAATAATAAATATTTGATGTAAACCATGACAAATAATAAACATTTGATGTAAATCATGACAAATAATAAATATTTGATGCAATTTTACAGTAATTTATTACTATGACTTACTGACCTGAATATACATACATAAAATAGACATACATAAATACATAACATGTACAGCCCTTGAAAGTAGAACTAAGATATTCACATGAACCTACGGTATATAATTACTGACTTGTACTGTAAAGTAATAGGTGTGTTTTATTATAGTGATTTTCTATATCACCATGTCTTTATTTGATTTTGAATATAGTTAAACCTTAACTATGGTTTATAAACTATTCTTTTACTGACATCAATCATTATCACTTTTATCAGGTTTTTCAAAAAGACAGGACCAGCTGACCTCCTTAAAATGTCATCTCTGATGTGCAAGTTTTTACAAAAGGAAAACTGTAAAGTAGGAAATTTTCACTTAAGAGTTTTCTTTTTCAAACCCCACTTTTCAGTAACAAGAGGTGGACAGGTTTTTGCATCTTGTACATCCATGGTTCTTCCTTGTACTATATTAAGACTATGGAGATTCAGAAACCCACCACCTCAATAGTCTAAATAAAGTAGATGGGAGATAATTTGATACATGTTTTTTTTAACCAAATTATCTCCCTTACATTATAAAAATATGGACATGATGCAGCTGTCAAAACCTGAAATTGTCTGTGCAAGACACTCATGGATAGATAGGACTGTTAAACTCTACTGTAAAGTACAAATCCAAATCTTTAATTAAGATGTGGCTATTTGTTAAATGAATCTGATAAAAAAATGAGTGAGTTTTCTGTTTAGAAATTTAATCACACACCAATTAAATTGACTCTTCCTGATGCTCTGGCATAATAGTCTGGTTTCTTTCCATAACTTCCCATAAACTTGTCTTTAATTCTACCATATCTAAAATACAAAAAAGGACAATAAGATGAGCTTGGATAATTATAATACCTTAAATATAAGAACAGTGTCATAATTGCTCTAATTTTAAGTTAAATGGTCTATCCATAAGAATAAGAATCAATATACACTTATGTCACATGATGTTCATAAAACAACAAATTAATTCAGGTATAGGTATTAATCATGAGGCTTAAAAAATAAGATCCTCTGTTAGAATTATATCTCTCATCTGATTTCTATACATACAATAACATAATCCCAATAATATTTTCCAAATATTAATCTAAACCAATCAAAACTTGCAGACTAGAGTTTTCCAAATTTAATGCAGTATCTTCTGATATAAAATATAATTGCCAATGTTAAACTTTGATTTACCATGGCAACAACAGAAATCAGATGGTATCATAGTGTGTAGTAATGGTAATAGCACATCTTAGTTAGTCACTTATCTATAGTTTCCATAAAGTTTGGTAGCAATTCTCTTATGGATTTATGACAAACTTTTTTTATTAAAGGCCGGCCGGGCACACAAGCTTCAAGATATAGAAAAAAAAATAGATTTGATTGGTTTTTGCTTAATCAATAAATAAATGAAAGTGAAAAAGTGAAATAAAAATTTTGGTTTATATTTGACGAAATAAGTGTTTAAGCAAATTTGGTTTGTCAATTTGGCACAATTTTAAAGAATTGAACGTTGCAATTAAACAGTTTAAGTACACAATAGGTTAGTTTGCTGTCTGAATTTTTCTCAATATTTTATTACTAATATTTTTAATATTATCATTCTAAAATTATACTTATTAAAATGAATAATCTGTTCGTTGTTTTGAACATTTTTTGGTAGTTTATAATTTTTTCAATAATTAAAATAAAACTTAAATAAAGCAAAGAAACTGCAACACTAGATGATGATTAATCCACATACAAGGATCAAAATCAATTTAATCATTGTGATTCAAATTGTTGTTTCTGTATTTCCTGTCTACTTTTATAAGATGAATAACATTGCCACCACTTTTGTATGTTGACTAGCAATGTGCAGTTGTCATGAAATAGAAGTTTTGTAATACTATAAGTTACAAGAGGGTTGTATTTTAAATGGGGTATCTTCATGATGAATAACTGTAAAAATTCTTGCCATTTGATGTTAACAGTAATTTTTGGTGCATTATGATAACATGTACACTTTCTTCATGTTCTTTTAGACAATGAAAAAATCAAAAGCACAGTTTTTCTCTCAAAATATAAGGTTTACAAAAATTATTTCTGACCGCTCATAAATTATAATGATATTTTGACAAATCACAGTAAAATTTGAACCAATTTGATGCTAATACTGGCAGAAAATGAATGCATGATGGCCGACGGTAAAGGGCATTCCAGTTTCCTACCCTCTTACATTGCACCTTATAGGTATGTATACAAATGTATATGGAAATCTGTGCAGGTTGACCTGAGAATCTGTCATAATTGAACTGCTGATGTCATACAACAATCATTTTTCCATTGTTGTATCATATATTTTGTACTATGACGTAAAAAAAATAAGGGAACCTTTGTGATATTCAGGTATGCTAATTGTGGACACATAGCAATATTCAAGTTGTATTGACTTTTTAAATACTGTGTTCCAATTTGAGCAGGTGCAGATTTTTTTCACTAGAATTTGTTTAGCTCTTCAATAAAATGTTCATGAATCCTGATTTATGCCATCAACTGATCAATCATCATGATAATGCTGATCATCATCATTCATCACGCTATAGCCCCACCGGACGCAATTACGACTGGACACAATTACGAACGATCTCAAATGTTTGCCCTCTGAACTCATATTTGTTTATAATTATCAATAAATGTTTCTATAAATAAAAACCCTATTAAAATTCCCTTGTTTTCATGATAATATTATTTAAGAGTGCACTCGGTGAATGTTGATGATGATGACAAAATCGTTCTAAAATTATTGTAAGAATGACAATCTCCCCTGGAAATTATATAAAAAAAACACATAAAGGTAAGTGCATATTGCCTTCTTTTGTTAATATATAGAAAGAACAATGTGTGATGCCTTTTATCTTGCCAAAATACACTTGTGTCCGTTGAGGCTAACTATGGGCTCTAAATAAGAAACAAAAGATTCTTGTTCATTTCTAAGCGGTTCGATGTAAACATAACTGATGGAAAATCTAATGATCAAACTTAAATGACATGACATGAGCTATACAAATAGTAAACCTTGAATTTATTTCCACAGATACTTTTCCAACCGGCACGTTCTCCATCTTTATGTCATGTGGCTTATCATCGTCATGCAAATGCTTGAATAAAATCGTCTGCTTTCTGATTTATTTATGTCTATAAATTAATCGCACTACCTACCAAGATCAGAACGAAGATGGCGACCTCCACAACAAGATCACGACTTTTTAATTTATTTGACAAAATTAGATATAGACGCTTTATTTCAAGGTCAAATCAATCATCTGCTTTACAAAAAGCAGAAGAACAAGACAATGAATCACACTATCCCCCATTAAACCGAAATACCCACCCGGGGAATGGGGTGAAATGGATCGAGGTATAGCATGGACTTGGCATGAAGAAGGAGAAAAATGGAAAAGTATGGCATCTGTTGAGGAGCGCCTGAGTTTTTTGGCGACCAAAGATTCAAAATATGGTTCTAAAGTGTGGAAATACAATTCAATCCAGACAAACACTGGCTTGTCAGATTATCAGCAAGACAAAACAAAAACTGTTCTGATCAATGATGCCCCAGAAGTTATCAATAACATAGATATTGATATTGAAAATGAATTTAAAGACATTAAAACTATTCTCCAGGATAAACTTCTTGAGGAACAGGAATATTTAGTTCAACATCTTGGCAAAATGTATGACCCTAAAAAGCCAGAGGCTCTGAATACTAAATTAATTAAATCTTTGGTTTTTGATTTGGTTGCAGTACTCTCTACTAAATATGAACATTTATTTGATTTACAACTTGATCCAGAAGTAGAAATTGCAGCTTATTGGGATAGATATGGAGTTCCACCAATAAAACCATGGAGAAACTATGAAAAATCAAAGACAGATTACTCGATTCCGACATGGCCTCTTCCCAAAAAGTTTTTCCAGAACTATTCTAAGTATCAGTCTCAAAGCAAGCTAAGCTGTCAGTTACGGACATCAAATCCATTACCAGAGGTAAAATTGATAGGGTTTGAAACCTACACATGATACATAAAATATAAAATTGAGAATGGGAATTTGGAATGTGCCAAAGAGACAACAACCCGACCATAGAGAAGACAACAGCAGAAGGTCACCAACAGGTCTTCAAACCAGCAAGAAATTCTCGCACCCGGAGTCCTCCTTCAGCTGGCCCCTAAACAAATATATACTAGCCGATTAAAAAAAAAAAAAATAATTGTTAAGATATATTATTTATTCAAATGTTCTCTTATATCCTTGAGGCATCGTCCCCTGGTATCAACTGCATTCAAGTTACCTATGATGCTTCCTTGTTTGCTTTTGATACAGGTAGGAAAGAGACATTTACACACATTTTACATGCCTATGGCCCATAAGGTATCGCCCCCTGGTGTCAGCTGCCTTTAGGAAACCATAATGCTTTCCTATTTGCTGCTGATACAGGATGAGTCATGGACATGTTTAATTTCTACTTTCTTTTTGGCTAATTATTATATATTTAATTGATCCAACTTTTTGTGTACTATACATATGTGGATATCTATTTTTCTTTTTTTCTTTTTGGGCTGCTTGTTTGTTATCTATATCAGCCACACTTGCAATAAAATGCATTAGTATTAAAAAAAAAAACATACTATAGATTCTTTATCTACGTATTCTTTAAGAACTTAAATAGTTCTCGTTTAACTTTTTTTTTTTTTTTTTATCTCATTGTTTGTATTGTATTATGAAAAAATTATTGATGTTGTAATGTTTATGCCCTTTGGGGCCCATAATTGGAAAATAAAATATCTTATCTTATCTTATCTTATACTGGTTCAGTGATAATGAACACCATACTAAACTCCAAATTGTACACAAGAAACTAAAAGTTAAAATGATACAAGACTAACAAAGACCAGAGAACTATACATGTATACGAAACACTTAATCCCACTTTCAACAAGTTTATAACCATACTTGTATAGAGTTTGTTCATTTTGAATGCCCAAGTTGTAATATATATGAACATGTCTTTTTGTCTAAGGTAGCAATAAACAGTTAGGAAAAAATACTAAAATTTGCCCTTATGAATTTTACCATCCCCTTTTCATTGCTTTCTTGCAATATCAAGCTTACTGTTTGTGTCATATATGGGCATATGTATGTAATCAGAATATCATGAGATTGGTAACATGTATATTTCAGGCTGTACTTAAAACCTAGTTCTTTATAAACATTGTGCTCTTCCCAAGTCAACAGTTTCTTTATTATTTTATAAGTCTATTTATGATATACTATGTTTATTTAATGAATAATTTTGTATTTAAAATTAATAAGCTTTTAAATTTTCTCCTCTTTTCAGTTTCTACCGCAAGATGATGTTAAGTGTACAAGTGAACCCTATCCAGAATGTAGACTATGGCCTAATGTGTTAGGAACCCCTAGTGGTTGGGTCCAACCAAAGTGTGATCCAGGTCGGTACTAGATATTGTATATCTGTTTACATTTCAAAACTGTTGTATTAATTTCTACCACAAAGTTGTATCTCTAAGAATAATGGTCATTGAACAGTCAACAGCAAGTTATTACGGTAGTTCTTCTAAATTCTACACGTACATTTGTACTAACCTGCAATTTGTATTTTTGACTAGTAAGAAGCTGATTGTACTACACCTAACAGAAGATGAAATTGAGACCTGCATTAATAATTGTTGATATCAATTGACAAATGCAAATCATCGTTAAAAAAAAATTGAAATAAAAAATGTGCAAAAAATATCCTCAAAGATACCAGGCTTGTACAGTAAATTGGTATGCTGAAAGACGCTTGATATGGAATATTTTGAAAAGTTGTCAAAAGAACTGATAGATAATGAATTGAAGAATGGTGCTATCTTTTAGTTATGTACATGTAAAGTCTTCTATTAGCTGGTGTAACATATTATAACTGCCTTTACAATTTACTGGTGCAGTTAAGTGAACCAGAAAAGTAAAAAGGTAAAAAGTTCAACAACTGTGGGCCCAGGGCATGACTTGAGCTATAAAGGTCCAAGTGTCAGTTTCAATACTTGAATTTGGAAGCATTTAAATAAAAATTCAAATGCACAGTATTGCCCAATGGCAGGAAATTTTCAATTGCACAGAATGGGCAATACCAAGAAATCTTCTATTGCACAGTATTGCTCAATAGCAAGAAATCTTCAATCGAAAGTAAATACAAATCTTTTAACCAATTTTAATGGGATTAATTTAAAGTCTTTAATTTTTGGGGTCTGTAACCTTGTATTACTATTTTGGATATTGGGCTCCATTTTTGAATTGGTCTACATCAAGGTCAAACGGGTCCAAAGTTAAATTTTATTGATTTAATGAAAAACTGAATTATTGTGGCTGTGCAATATGCTAAATCCAATTTGGATTTAGATTTTTTATTTTAAGCCCTGTTTTCAAATTAGTCCTTATTAAGGTTTGAACATGTTGAAGGGACCTAAATTAAACTTTGTTTGATTTCAACTAAAATAAAAATTTTGGTGTTTTTTTTATATGCTGAATCTAACCATGTTGTTAGATTTGGGATATCAGACCATTCTATGTCATTGTATGTAAGTTCAATGTCCCATTTCAAGTTTTTAAGAAATTTGACCACATTTATTTTGTGCCAGAAACTAACATTATGTCAAAATTTAGATCACAATTCAATTTTAGACAGTATCAAGCTTGAATATTGTTTCCAAACTTGACCAAACTGTTCAGGATCAACCTCTGCAGTGATATCAGGCTGCCCTCAGCGAGCATTTTATTTTTTCTATATCAATGGAACAGTAGATATCAGGTTATAGTTGATTGAGTGTAATGTATCTATGTTTTGTTGTTTTGTTTGTTCATTGAACATTGTTGATGGCAATGAAATATTCTGATTCATTGTATTTTTTCAATTTAGGGTTTAATTCATATTGACCAGAACTGTCATAGTGAAGATATATCTGTGAACCAACTCATTAGTGTTTGCATTTCTATATTTTGTAGGCTATGTTCCACAAGATCCATACCAGTTTGTAAATCTCTCCTTCGTACCACGTAACTTATCCTACCTTCCATACTTAGAGAAGAATCTCGGAGCGGAAAATGCTGCTGAATCACTGAAATACTTTGGAATGAACACTGCCTTTATATCCACTGTAGCTCAAGCTTACAACCAAGGTATGATAGAGACAGTGCCATGATTCACTTCACTCCATATTTTACTGCAGTATATTTAATTCATTGCATATAGAAAACAACATTAACAAAGTTCAGTTTTCTTGTTTGAACATCAACATAAACGTTTATTATTACATTTGTTCTTGTTGAAATATTGATTGATAGTTGTTGGTAATCATATTATTAAACACTATTGGCTTAATCATTGCAGCCAGTTTTTATTGAGAAAAGGAACTAAGAGTACCGAAGAAAACCACAGACCTCCGTTAAGATCTGAGATCAGCACAAACTTTATATTTGTGTAAAATTCATGCCTTCATCATCAGCCTAGGGTGAATGAAAGATTTGGAACATTTATGTGGGTAAGGAAATCTTCCAAGCTGAAACATTGTCTCCTAAATTGTTTTGCATCACACATTTGAATTTATATAAGTTTTGCATCGATAGTTTTTGTTTCAAGCTGTTACACATATATTTTATTTTGTAGGATTCAGCACCTTTGTGGATATAACTTACCCATTCACAACACAGACAATAATGACAGATGGTAGATTGTTCTCTATCTTTTCTTATCAATTAAATACACTTCATTTGTGGAAAGGTGACAAGGTGAATCCACTCAGGAACATCTGCTTCTTACAGGACAGTCTACCTCTGTATGATGTCATTGAAAATGGACAGATAAAAGGTTTTAATGACGATACCTTTAAAGCCTTAATGAGATGTTTCGTGTTAAAGCCTGTGGATCGGGGATGTGACCTAAGACCAACAATTCCACAAGATTCACCCAACAGAATGGAACCAGAAGTTCCTAAATATGTGGAAGAAATAATTATTGAAAAAGAAGTTATTTATGATGAAAGCTAAAATGATCAAAATGCTGGCTTTAGATGAAAATAAATTATATCTGACATTTCTTGCATTTTACTCTTTAGGTTCCATTTATATTTAGTTAGTAAATCCTACAAAAATAAGAATTTGTTTTCTAATTGCTTTAATGATATCATCAATATCAAGTTTAACTTGAACTATTACATTATAGTAGCTTTAATGATGATCTAAAAGAGGTTACTGTTATGATGGACAACAGATTGCAATAGCTCATGTGACTCCTTTTGACAAGTTGAGCTGAATACCAAGATAGAAATATATCTTTGCTCAAAGTTTTTTTTGGTTAATGTATCATATAAATTGTATGTGATTTTACCTCAAAAATGCTTTTTAAAAATCAAATTGAAATTTCTACACAAAATGAATAAGTCTAGAAAGTTGTTTTCTTCATAAAATTGAGGAGATGTTGTATGATTGCCAATGAGAAGTTTATTTACCAGAGACCCACAGAAGAGGATGTAAACAATTATAGCTTACTGTATGGCACATACTGTACATACAGCTATAAAGGCCCAGACATAACAAAATGTGTAACAATTCAAAATTAAAAGTCAATGGTCTGACTAATGATAACAATAAACATCAGAGCAACAACCTCCTTACTTTGGATAGACACATTAACTAAATGGCAACCTCCTTACTTTGGATAGACACATTAACTAAATGACAACCTCCTTACTTTGGATAGACACATTAACTAAATGGCAACCTCCTTACTTTGGATAGACACATTAACTAAATGACAACCTCCTTACTTTGGATAGACACATTAACTAAATGGCAACCTCCTTACTTTGGATAGACCATTAACTAAATGACAACTCCTTACTTTGGATAGACACATTAATAAATGACAACCTCCTTACTTGGATAGACACATTAACTAATGACAACCTCTTACTTTGGATAGACACATTAACTTGCTAAATGACAACCTCCTTACTTTGATAGACACATTAACTAAATGGCAACCTCCTTACTTTGGATAGACACATTAACTAAATGAGCAACCTCTTACTTTGGATAGACACATTAACTAAATGGCAACCTCTTACTTGGATAGACACATTAACTAAATGACAACCTTTACTTTGGATAGACACATTAACTAAATGACACTCTTTACTTTGGATAGACACATTAACTTAAATGACAACCTCCTTACTTTGGATAGACACATTAACTAAATGGACAACCTCCTTACTTTGGATAGACACATTAACTAAATGGCAACCTCCTTACTTTGGATAGACACATTAACAAATGACAACCTCCTTACTTTGGATAGACACATTAACTAATGGCACCTCCTTACTTTGGATAGACACATTAACTAATGCAACCTCCTTACTTTGGATAGACACATTAACTAAATGCGACACCTCCTTACTTTGGATAGACACATTACTAAATGACAACTCTTTACTTTGGATAGACACTTAACTTGTAAATGCAACCTCCTTACTTTGGTAACACATAACTAAATGCAACCTCCTTACTTTGGATAGACACATTAACTAAATGACAACCTCCTTACTTGGATAGACACATTAACTATGACACCTCCTTATTTGATAGACACATTAACCCTTTGGCAACCTCCTTACTTGGATAGACACATAACTAAATGGCAACCTCCTTACTTTGGATAGACACATTAACTAAATGGCAACCTCCTTACTTTGGATAGACACATACTAAATGCAACCTCCTTACTTTGGATAGACACATTAACTAAATGAAACTCCTTACTTTGGAAACACTTAACTAATGACAACCCCTTACTTTGGATAGACACATTAATTGCTAATGGACACCTCCTACTTTGGATAGACACATTAACTAAATGAATACTTATGAATAACTAAATCAACTCTTACTTTGGATGACACATTAACTAAATGGCAACCTCCTTACTTTGGATAGACAATTAACTAAATGGAACCTCTTACTTTGGATAACACATTAACTAAATGCAACCTCCTTACTTGGATAGACACATTAAGCAAATGGCAACCCTTAACTTTGGATAGACACTTACTAAATCAACCCTACTTTGAAGACACATTACTAAATGCAACCTCTTACTTTGATAGACCTTACTAAAGCAACTTTCTTTGGATAGAACATTAACAAATGGCAACCTCCTTACTTTGGATAGACACATTAACTAAATGGCAACCTCTTACTTTGGATAGCACATTAACTTAAATGAACCTCTTACTTTGGATAGACACATTAACTAAATGACAACCTCCTTACTTTGGATAGACACATTAACTTGCTAAATGACAACCTCTTACTTTGGATAGACACATTACTTAAATGGCAACCTCTTACTATTGGATAGACACATTAACTGTAAATGAACCTCCTTACTTTGGATAGCAATATAACTTATTGAGCACCTTCCTTACTTTGGATAGACATTAACTTATGACAACCTCCTTACTTTGGATAGACACATAACTAAATGACAACCTCCTTACTTTGGATAGACACATTAACTCTAAATGGCAAACCCCCTTACTTTGGATAGAACATTAACTAAATGACACTCTCTTACTTGTAAACTAATGCAAGCCCTCCTTACTTGATAGACACATTAACTCTTAATGAAACCCCTTACTTTGGATAGACACATTACTAAATGACAAACCTCCTTACTTTGGATAGACACATTAACTGCTAAATGGCAACCTCCTTACTTTGGATAGACACATTAACTAAATGACAACCTCCTTACTTTGATAGACACATTAACTAAATGGCAACTCCTTACTTTGGATAGACACATTAACTAAATGGCAACCTCCTTACTTTGGATAGACACATTAACTAAATGACAACCTCCTTACTTTGGATAGACACATTAACTAAATGGCAACCTCCTTACTTTGGATAGACACATTAATTAAATGGCAACTCCTTACTTTGGATAGACACATTAACTAAATGGCAACCTCCTTACTTTGGATAGACACATTAACTAATGGCAACCTCTACTTTGGATAGAAATTAACTAAATGGCAACCTCCTTACTTTGGTAGACACATTAACTAATGCAACCTCCTTATTGATAGACACATTAACTAAATGCAACCTCCTACTTTATAGACACATTAACTAAATGGCAACTCTTACTTTGATAGAACATTAACTAAATGCAACTCTTACTTTGGATAGACACATTAACTAAATGCAACCTCCTTACTTTGGTAGACACATTAACTAAATGGCAACCTCTTACTTTGGATAGACCATTAACTAAATGGCAACTCCTTATTTGGATAGACACATTAACTAAATGGCAACTCCTTACTTTGATAGACCATTAACTAATGGCAACCTCCTTACTTTGGATAGACACATTAACTAAATGGCAACCTCCTTACTTTGGATAGACACATTAACTAAATGCAACCTCCTTACTTTGGATAGACACATTAACTAAATGGCAACCTCCTTACTTTGGATAGACACATTAACTAAATGCAACCTCCTTACTTTGGATAGACACATTAACTAAATGACAACCTCCTTACTTGGATAGACACATTAACTAAATGCAACTCTTATTGGATAGACACATTAACTAAATGACAACCTCCTTACTTTGGATAGACACATTAACTAAATGCAACCTCCTTACTTTGGATAGACACATTAACTAAATGACAACCTCCTTACTTTGGATAGACACATTACTAAATGCACCTCCTTACTTTGGATAGAACATTAACAAATGGCAACCCTTACTTGGATAGACAATTAACTAAATGGCAACCTCCTTACTTTGGATAGACACATTAACTAAATGGCAACTCCTTACTTTGGATAGACACATTAACTAAATGCAACCTCCTTACTTTGATAACACATTAACTAATGGCACCTCTTACTTTGGATAACACATTAACTAAATGCAACTCTTACTTTGATAGACACATTAACTTGACTCCTACTTGGATAGACACTTAATAATGACACTCCTACTTATAGACACATATAAATGAACTCTACTTTATAGACACTTAACTAAATGGCAACCTCCTTACTTGGATAGACACATTACTAAAGGAACCTCTTACTTTGGAAGAACATTAACTAAATGGCAACTCTTACTTTGGATAGACACATACTAAATGCAACTCCTTACTTGGATAGAACATTAAACAACCTCTTACTTTGGATAGACACATTAACTAAATGGCAACCTCCTTACTTTGGATAGACACATTAACTAAATGGCAACCTCTTACTTTGGATAGACACATTAACTTGCTAAATGGCAACCTCCTTACTTTGGATAGACACATTAACTTGCTAAATGGCAACCTCCTTACTTTGGATAGACACATTAACTAAATGGCAACCTCCTTACTTTGGATAGACACATTAACTAAATGGCAACCTCCTTACTTTGGATAGACACATTAACTTGCTAAATGACAACCTCCTTACTTTGGATAGACACATTAACTTGCTTTGAGCAACCTCCTTACTTTGGATAGACACATTAACTTCTTTGGCACCTCCTTACTTTGGATAGACACATTAACTTGCTTATGAGCAACCCTCCTTACTTTGGATAGACACATTAACTTGCTAAATGACAACCTCCTTACTTTGGATAGACACATTAACTTGCTAAGGCAACCTCCTTACTTTGGATAGACACATTAACTTGCTAAATGCAACCTCCTTACTTTGGATAGACACATTAACTTGCTAAATGGCAACCTCCTTACTTTGGATAGACACATAACTTAATTTGAGCACCCTCCTTACTTTGGATAGACACATTAACTAATGCACACCCTCCTTACTTTGGATAGACACATTAACTAAATGACAACCTCTTTACTTTGGATAGACACATTAACTTGCTAAATGGCAACTCCTTACTTTGGATAGACACATAACTTGCTAAATGGCAACCTCCTTACTTTGGATAGACACATTAACTTGCTAAATGGCAACCTCCTTACTTTGGATAGACACATAACTGCTTATGGCAACCCTCCTTACTTTGGATAGACACATTAACTTGCTTATTGAGCAACCCTCCTTACTTTGGATAGACACATTAACTTGCTAAATGACAACCTCCTTACTTTGGATAGACACATTAACTTGCTAAATGGCAACCTCCTTACTTTGGATAGACACATTAACTTGCTAATTGGCAACCTCCTTACTTTGGATAGACACATTAACTTGCTAAATGGCAACCTCCTTACTTTGGATAGACACATCAACTTGCTTTTGAGCACCAAACAAGTGGTGTATCAGCACAATATAAGTACAAACTAAAAGTCAGTTGGAAAAGGACTTTATCCATCAAGTTTAAGCATGAAGAACAAATAAAAACCTTACAAATAGACAAAAAAAAAACCCACAAGGTGGTACCTGATTGAGTACTCAGTTAATAATGAAAATTAATTTCTCACCTGGTTTGCTTTACAAATAACAAATGCATTAACAAAAGTTAATTTAGAATTAAAAAAAGTGAGTATTTAACAACGAATTAAGTAGTACATCTTTTGATATTTTTTTAGAAACCTAGAAGATGAATAGTATTAATTCTAAGCTACAAGACTTATTATGAGTTGTAGGATAACTATAATTGGTATATCATTTCTTTGCAACCTCTGCATGTCTGCCAGGCAGAGTTCACCAGACCTCAATATTATTTCATGGATCAAGGTTCAAGTGACTGTAAAGTCCATATCTCAGATGATATAAGCAATAGGTCCACTTTATTTAGAGTATGTGGAATGATTGTGAACTGTACATGTCAAACTGGCAGGTATCATCTGACCATGTTTTATGGTTTATTGGACAATGTTTATATTTTGTGGTTTAGAAGATTTCTTAGAAACAATAAGCAGAAGGCCCACTTTAATTGGTGTATGGACAATTGTAAGGTGTTTCATATGAACTCTACCTCATTTTATTGTTTTTGTGGTTTAGTCAGTTTATCAGATACTATAAGCAATATGCCAACTATATTTAGTGAATGTAATGATTGTAAAGTGTACAGGTATATCTTGCAGGTTTTATAGGACATTAATCTCATTCCCATGGTTCTTTATTCAATGTTCAAGTTTTGAGGTTTAGTCAGATACTATAAGCAATGTCTCTATATTTTCGGGCATGGGATGATTGTAAGGTGTACATATCTGTTTAGCAGGTTCATTGAACTTGACATCAATTTCATGGTCCATTGGTAAATTATGAGTTTAAAGCAACATGTCAACTATATTTGGTGAATGATTGATTGTAAGGTGTACATGTCTGTCTGGCAGGGTTCAAATAACCTTGACCTCATTTTCATGGTTCATTGGGTCAGTCAATATTTTGTTGTGGCATTTGTTTGTCAGGTGCTATAAGTAATAGCATCACTAAATTGGTGAATGATTGCAAGGTGAACAATGTCATGTAGGTCTTTAATCGGACCATGATCTCATCTTCAAACCACAAAAATTGGAAAGAGATACTTATTTTCACAGTATATCATAAAAAAAGTGGCCACATGTTTTTGAGATAATAATTATAAAATCCAGCAGTAAATAATACACATGTTCTCATAACAACATATCCTTTGTACTCAACTGATTTTCTGACTCAAAGTTTTAATATTTTCATAAAAATCACATCCCAGTAACCATATTATTTTAAACAAGAGCTAATAAACCTCAAAACTAAATGCTATGTTAACTTTTTAGCTAGACCCCATGACCTCTCAAACACTAGCTGTGAAGACCTAAACACCAAGATCATCCTTCATTAACAGACTAACAACAAGAATGTGTCCAAAGTACACGGATGCCCCACTCCCACTATCATTTTCCATGTTCAATGGACCGTGAAATTGGATAAAAAATATAATTAGGCATTAAAATTAGAAAGATAATATCATAGGGAACATGTGTACTAAGTTTCAAGTTGATTGGACTTCAACTTCATCAAAAACTACCTTTACCAAAAACTTTAACCTGAAACATGCACTTTCATTTTCTATGTTCAGTGGACCGTGAAATTGGGGTCAAAAGTTTAATTTGGCTTTAAAATTAGAAAGATCATATCATAAGGAACATGTGTACTAAGTTTCAAGTTGATTGGACTTCAACTTTATCAAAAACTACCTTGACCAAAAACTTTAACCTGAAGCGGGACAGACGGACAAACGAACGAACGAACGAATGGACGGACGAACGGACGCACAGACCAGAAAACATAATGCCCCTCTACTATCATAGGTGGGGCATAAAAACAGTTTGATAACAACAAATGAAAGTTAGCTAGCTATAAAATCAGGTTCCAGCAACCACTTTCTACATTAGAAAATGCCTGTACCAAGTGAGGAATATGACAGGTCGTTTAATGTGTTTGAGCTTTTTATTTTGCCATTTGATTAGGGACTTTTCTTTTTGAATTTTCCTCAGAGTTCAGTATTTTTGTGATTTTACTTTTTTTTCAATTCTATAATAGAAATTCTTCATCTCTCAATGATGAACAACACATGTCATGGTACATTTATTTATTAACAGAACAAACAGGAACAACTTACATGTGAACAATTTAACAAGAGACATTATAACAACAAAAAATAATAGTGTTAATTACTTTAACATGATTTATGATTGAAACAGAATATAACAAGATATAAATTGTATTAAACCTGTATTGCTAGTACTCAGGATAGTGGTCCATTTATTACAGGGATTTCATGATTTTTGAAAAAAGAGTTATTGCTAAATTATTCCTAACATTTCAATGATTTTACAGAATAAACTTTAACAAAGTTGTCAGCCATATCTATTAAAAAATCACCTGTTTTAATTTTAATACACCAATTTTTCAGCCAAATAGGGCTCAGATTACCTTCTCCTTTGAAATTATAAAAAAAAAAATGTAATATCTCACAGGCACTTGTTTCTGTCGATGTGGGGTTTACTATCCATACCAGTACAAAAAAAAAACACAGTGTTATTCTGTTTGAGGGGTATTCTCAAGGTACGTGAAAGTTGTTCTATTGTAAAGATAAATCAAGTACCGATAGACTGGTGTACTTTTATTTGTGAAAAAATCAAGGGAAATTAAAAAAATATTGGTTGAAGCGAACACATTGAAAATTTCCGTTAGCTACCTTGTGTTTTTTTTTGTACTGGTATGGATAGTAAACCCCACATCAACAGAAACAAGTGCCTGTGTAATATCTAGTTGGTTTTAGTGTAAACAAAAAATGTCTCAATATTTTGTAACAGATCCTGACCCTTATCCTTTTAACTGTATTTTAGGAAATGGGAGGACTATTTTATTCCACAAAAATAATCGTTAGATGATGATTTTTAGTAGCACCATATATGAAATATCAACCTGTAAATTTTATCAAATTACATTCTTGATAAATAAACAGAAATAATCAGATATAATGATGGATGTTCCATTAAACTCTGATGCTCATGGTGTTTCTGCTTAGAATCATAAGAGAGTCAAAAGTGGTGTTGTATAATGTTTAAAATGCAGGATTCATGATTAGAACACATTTTCACAAGTTGAATCAATGATGTGCTGCCAATTTTGTTGAACAACTAATCTGCTGCTTTGATAATTATGCATGCTGCCATATAGAAGACTTCACGTTTATTACAGATAGGCTGCCATATACATCTGGCATTGATGACACTTCCCTCCAATTACAAATATGCTGCCCATCCAATATACATCTGGCATTGATTCTTCTCATCTGTAGCATCCTGTAATAGTTCAAATAAATATGAAAAAGAGAAACATGAAACCTTTTGAGCACATATCCTAGCATACACAACTATGTCTAGCTATTGAGCACATATACTAGCATACACAGCTATGTCTAGCTATTGAGCACATATTCTAGCATACATAGCTATGTCTATCTACTGAGCACATATCCTAGCATACACAGCTATGTCTATCTATTGAGCACATATCCTAGCATACACAGCTATGTCTAGCTATAGACCACATATCCTACATGTAGCATACACAGCTATGTCTAGCTATTGAGCACATATCCTACATGTAGCTTACACAGCTATGTCTAGCTATTGAGCACATATCCTAGCATACACAGATATGTCTAGCTATTGAGCGTATATCCTACATGAAGCATACACAGCTATGTCTAGCTATAGAGGACATATCCTAGCATACACAGCTAGAGCATATATCCTACATGTAGCATACACAGCTAGAGCATATATCCTACATGTTGCATACACAGCTATTTCTAGCTATTGAGCACATATCCTAGCATACACAGCTATGTCTAGCTATTGAGCACATATTAGCATACCCAGCTATGTCTAGCTACTGAGCACATATCCTAGCATACATAGCTGTCTAGCTATTGAGCACATATCCTAGCATACACAGCTATGTTTAGCTATTAATGTTATGTATCACCAAAGGTCCATTCTTAAACTCATAAGTTTTAAAGAAATTAATGGTTGAATTGAAGTACAATCTCAAAAATACCTACTGCACAAAATAAACTTATACAGTTATTACATTTTCATTACATAAACACATACATTAATGTGAAATGTGGGAAATAAACAACAGACCAACATTTTGAAATTATATTATCATGTTCTCGCCCTGATATGCAAGTACATATTGTTTACTAATGGAAGTTACAACCCAATCCATTCATCACTAAATACCGCAACATCTTCAGAAACAAATAACCAAACTTATTTACTATTGTTATATCTACATTTACTTTTGATCTAACTACATTTATAAGATGATTGACATGACCCTCTATAGACAGAGCTACACTTTTTGGTCTACTTAAGACATACCGGTCCATGTACTTACATTTATAAGATGATTGACATGACCCTCTATAGACACAGCTACACTTTTTGGTCTACTTAAGACATACCGGTCCATGTACTTACATTTATAAGATGATTGACATGACCCTCTATAGACACAGCTACACTTTTTGGTCTACTTAAGACCTACCGGTCCATGTACTTACATTTATAAGATGATTGACATGACCCTCTATTGACAGAGCTACACTTTTTGGTCTACTTAAGACATACCGGTCCATGTACTTACATTTATAAGATGATTGACATGACCCTCTATTGACAGAGCTACACTTTTTGGTTTAGCTTGTCCTCCCTGCTTTGGTTCATTCTTCAGAATTCCTTTTAATCTGTCTTCAATGTCTTGTACATGTTTCATGGCCTGAAATTTATGTTTAAAAAAGACAACATATAGTTTATGCACAAATCATGTATGTACTGAGTGTACACACTGCATGAAGTATACGTTCATTTTCACTGAACTTGTATATATTTGTTTAGGGGCCAGCTGATGGACGCCTCCTGGTGCGAGAATTTCTCGTTGCATTGAAGACCTGTTGGTGACCTTCTGCTGTTGTCTGCTCTATGTTTTCGGGTTGTTCTCCTTTGACACATTCCCGATTTTCATTCTCAATTTTATGTATAGGAAGTTTAATGACAAAAGCCTGTTACAATTTCTAGATCCCATATTGAAAAGACACTACTTCAATTGTAAAATAAAATAATTGCTTCGCTATCCGGAGCCTGATACAACCGCAGATGTTAAACCCTGAACAGTTGGGGCAAATATAAACACAATATTCAAGCTTGATACTGTCTGAATTTGGATTGTGATCAAATTTTTTACATAGTATAGGCTTCTGACACAACATAAATGTCAAGGTCTTACAAATGCATTGTGCAATAATGTGCAATTAAAGATTCTTCTTGAAAATTTTAAAAAATTTGAAATTTAAAAAATTTTGATAAAAATATTTGAACCTCTTAAAAAAATTAGAACCCTCAAAAGTTTTGAATCCCCCTTAGAGCAATTACCCCCACACTGAATCCCAGTCTTTCCTTTGTAATATGGAAACTTGTAGTACAATTTCAGAGAGATCCATACTCATAACACAAGTTTTTGTCTCAAAACTAGAAAAATGCTTGATTTTGGCCCTTTTTTGGCACCTAATTCCTGCATGAATTGGACAACTACCCCTTATCTCAATCCCAGCATTCCTTTTGTGTTATGGAACCTTGTGGTACAATGTCAGAGATATCCATAAACTTACGTACAAGTTATTGTCCATAAACTACAAAAATGCTTGTTTTTGGCACCTTTTTGGTCCTTAATTCCTAAACTGTTGGCACCATAACCTCCAAACCTTCTACTTGTGGTAATAAACATTATGGTACAATTTCAGAGCCCCTTTTGGGCCGCTAATTCCTTAACAAATGGGACCATTATCCCCAAAATCAATCCCAACCTTCCTTTTGAAGTATTGAACCTTCTTCTTAAATTTCATAGAAATCCCTTGACTTAAACTAAAAGTTATTGTCTGGAAACCAAATGTGTCTCGGATGACGCAACACAGACAACAACATCATACCATTATATGATCCCAAAATTTTGTTTGCGGTCGTACAATAAGAATGTGCAAGGACACTTATAGCTCAGCTCACCTTTTGCAACAAAAGTGGGTCGAAAAAAGAAAGGTAATTGACAATTTCATACTAATATAAATGCACCAATTACCTACCACATGTTAATATTGTTTAACCCAATATTTCAGACAAATTTGTACCAATGTCAATCCAACTGGGTTTGCAAGTCCATGTATTCTTATTCTGACCTTTACTTAAGATTATTGATTTCTTATAACTGAGTCTTCAAAATACCTGTTCATTATTAATTTCTCCAGTATCAATAACAATTGACCTTTGACCTGGGACCAATGCTGACCTCTGACCCTGAGGTTTGACTGGTTTACTCCACTCCACTAAGGGATCATAGATAAAAGGTTTCAGCACACTGCAATTTAAATAGAATATAATTGGAGAGATTTTTGAATGATGAATTTTAACCGAAATATTGTATTGTTGGTTTCAGTATAAAACTACTTGCACTGTAATTAAATGATCTGGGTAGTGTCATTGTAGCCTGCTTGTCTCGGATCTCTTTTTTTTAAGCATATTGCATTTAGGAATAAGAGCAAATAGGATATGCTCAATATTTTTTTTAAACTGTTTTTTGTGTGTTGATCTAGTGCACAGAGGGTATAATCAAATGACATTTCAATGTTTTTGTATTGGATATAGTCAAGTCATTTCATCTGATTACAAGCCCATTTTTCCCACTTAGTAGATCTCTCAAGCATAATGAAATCTTTTATTTCCACTTTTTATCTTCAATAATTTTTTTACTAGAATTTGATTCTTGAATGTTTAAACAAAACAAGAACTTTAAAAACTTTATGATAAGATGTTTCACATTCTGCTGCATGCCTTGCAGGTGAGACAATGGTAACTGTTAGTATATGTTAGATTTAAAGATATATATATATTTCAATCTTCATACCTCATCAATGGATCCATCTGTGTCCTCATTACCCTTAATGTAACCTCACTGGCTTTTCTAAATATACCTTCATATCCCATTGGTCCCTGTAAATAATTTATATCAGATAATAAATATAATGTGATGAACAATGTGTGTGAAATTAATGCAGAAGAAACATAGTCAAAAGATGAGAAACTGTTTTTACATTAGTCTTAAATGGTCATTAAAAATGGCTAAAGAACTTAAAAAAATCTTTGTTCTAATAGTGTTTGATGAAAAAAATAATAACTGAAAGTGCTAATTTAAAAGTTTTCATCCCAAAAATAATGTTAAGATACTAACCATAGCATCAATCATGTTATGTGTTAATCTGAAGGGCACCCTCTCTGGCCATTCAAATGTTGTACCCTATAATAAAATAAAATAGTTGTGTGCAAAGTAAATACATATAATAAGTTCTTTTACGGAGCCTGTATCTCACACTTGGTTGCTTTTCATTTTTGTTTTATGATTGATCAATTTCTGGAGAATTAGGGTAGAAAAGTTTTCAGCAACATCAATCAGGGACAACCAATAGTTCAATTTGAAAAAAATGAACCATTGAAGAATTCTGTGTCATTATTCAAAACAGATATCTTACTGTTATGTAAAACAAAATAAATTAGTATTGTATTATTTTTCTAGCTAGATCTAGTGACGACTGATTATTGTAAATCAACAAATTGCTCTATATTCATCACATTCACAATAAAGTTACATATACCCTATGAACTTTGATCACAGACATAGACCTAAAACTAGCTTAGAAAGCAAGATAAATAAATCCTTTCCAGTATCTATCACCATCTTATAAAAAAAAATATTCTTATACGATTTATCCTTTTCCTGACCTGCTGTTTCATTTGCTGTTCATTTCATCTTAGTTCTTCCTTGATCAAAATTTGTTTAAGACATCAAATTTTCTAGCTTTCCTCTGAATTTCCTATTGTGATGTCATGAAAAATAGCGATCAAGCCTAATAATGTTACATAGAAAGAACACATCTTCTTGCAGATTATCTAATAAGAAAGATTGAGTTTGTCTGCATATCATTTAAAAATCATTAGAGAAACAGAATCCACTATGGAATCTTGTGAAATACATTTTAATCAACTCTCAGCAGTTCAATTTTAATTATTTAAACAGCTTGGCAAGCCTGGCGTTTTATATTTGAAAATTTAACTGTTTTGAGTGAATGAATATTGTATCACACTCAATACAGTGGTAGAGTTTTAATATACAAATGATATTATTTAGACAGTTAAATTTGACATGTACAGACTCTTTTAAATTTACCTTGTTAAACAGACAATTGAAATCTACATGTACACAGTCTCCATTTGTAGAATCAAAGAGTATGTTTTCTCCATGTCTGTCTCCGAGGCCTAAGATATATCCAACCATACTCATTACAGCAGCAGTACGGGCGTAAGAAACACGAGCATTGTACCTATAAATAGAATAAAGTCTTAACATATACCCAACCATACTCATTACAGCAGCAGTATGGGCGTACGAAACAGGAGCATTGTACCTATAAATAGAATAAATAGTCAAAATATATCCAACCATATTCATTACAGCAGCAGTCTGGGCGTAAGAAACAGGAGCATTGTACCTATAAATAGAATAAATAGTCAAGATATATCCAACCATACTCATTACAGCATCAGTACGGGCGTAAGAAACACGAGCATTGTACCTATAAATAGAATAATTATACATAATGTGCTGTGCACATTTAACTATTTAAAAGGTGCTGTAGTATATTTGTTTCGCAATCTGTTTTCAACGTTAATTGGAAATTATAATCCTGTTCTTTGTAGACAGAGATGTTATCCCTGAATGTTAAAGCTTCCATTCAGTTTTTTATGAGATCAAACAGATTCTAATGAACATGTCATCTGCTGAATCTGTGGCAATAAAAATCATTCTTTTATTCTCTGGGTTGGAATACTATTGTAACTGGAGAGCATGATTCTTCTTACAAAATCACCTTTGTCTCCACTGGGATTCCAATTCAGGACCTTGAGTTACAAGGCAGCGTGTGAATCAACTGAACTATAGAAGTACTTCCCTTGTTCAACTGGTAAGTATCTACTATATATACAAAGGGAAGCAACCCAGTCACACACTGTTGACCAAAATAATGCTATATATTGACAGATATACTTTACATTCACATTCCATAGATAACATGACTTACCATGATGTTGGGTCTTGGAAGGTTCTTAGAAACCATTCTTTAAATACTGGAGGATGACGTGGTAATAACTTTTCCTTCAACACTTGAAGTTTTGTTCTGTAATCACAAAATCATTTAAAACATAATCTAACATAACCATAGTAATATCTGAACTTTCTTTTGAGACAAGATATAGCTTTGTAATAATACATGTACACCACTAATATAAAGGTAAATTATTGCTTTTATGACTTCTCATGTATAAATATGGCTAAGATGTTGTTTTGCTACTGGAAACTCCAAAACACATGTCATAACAATTAAAATTAAAACTCATTCATATAAAATTTGCAGGAAATTTTGCGTTGTCAACCTGAGGTTTTTTTTAACCAAAATACTGTGAGTTCAGATGCTTTCTTATATGTGAGGATAGTGAATTTTTTTTAGCAGCATATATTTTTAGAAGTGATGAACAGAATGATCTAGGAAATAATTACAACATACTTACTCAAGAGAGGATTGTTTGGAGGGACAGGCATCCTTTAATTCCTTCCCAGTCATACCACACCCTCTTTCTCTGTAATACTTCAGTAATATATTCCTCAACCCATTTGTGTTATTAACCCATTCTATAAGTCCACATTCTTCATTCAGGGGAATCACCGACTATAAATAGATAGTGAAATTACAGACTATAAATAGATATCATGAAAAAGAATCTGACATTTGTTTGAATAAGATACAAAATTTATGTATGCTTCTCCCTAATTGTTTTAGCATAGTACAAGGTCTTCTGTTAAGTTATCAACATACCTGCCAACTTTCACGATTTAGGCGTGTACTACACGATTTTGACCCTTTGTCACGATTGCACGATCGTGATCGTGAAAATCCCTCTAAAACACGATTTTGTAAAAATCTACACGAAAAATATGATTGTTCCCGATTTTGAATTGTGTCCAATGTAATACAATTGTGTTCAGCCAATCAAATTCTATGTTTCTCATGATCAAATTAATCAGCCAATCAAAAAAGTTTTCTCTCAAGAATATTCTAACATCCTAGATTTTGAACTTGTGTTGTTTTCCTCTGTTTGTTAAAATCGTGAACATGGCAAATGATTTTTCACCTGCAAGGAGGTTTTTACACAGAACAAGAATAAAAGCATGACTGATAGACAAACTTTAATGATGCAGTACTACCATAAAGATAATAAATAGTAGTTTATTCACTAATTCATTGATATTACACTTGCTGTAACAAATGTTATAAAATTTGTATTCAATTAAATTACCAAATTATTTAAAGTACAATGTACTATTCTTTATTTTTTCACATGGACAAAACAAAACCCCCCACATGAGGAATCTCTTAAATGAGGGATTTCCCTTAATAGTAAAGGGGGCATTTTACTCTTTTAAAAAATAAAATAGAAAAATCACTAAATGTTGATTTTTTAACTTAAAAATGGGAAATTCTGACTTTATATTTAGAACAACTTTTCTAAATGAAGGGTCCAATTATTTTGAAAAATAAAGAAGATATATAAGGCCAAGAACATATCAAAATTCTTTGTGTTGACCATATAATACCAGATAGATCATAAGGTGTATTGTTCTTTGGGAAAAGTTTCTTCAAATAATATAAATATCATGTGCTCATTTTTACTTAAAAAGTGGTTTTTAATGTCCTTACATTGAGGGGTTACCACTAGGTGTTGTTCCCAACCTGATAAAGGTCCTTCTTTGTGCATAATTTTAATTTGGAAAAGTCAACAATTATTTAATATCCTTACACATGAAATTAATTCCTGGTCTTGCAGCCACATGTTCATCTTTTCTACTGATATATAATAACTAGAATGATGCAAATAAACTTAAGAAAAAGTCATAAAAGCTCATCTTACAAATATGACACTTTTTCTAGACCACAAAACAGCACGCGCAAAATAGTTGTCGCAAAGTATTGTAACCTTTGAAATTGTTTTCGCGCACAAAAACCCCCATGAGCACTTTCAAAAGTTGGCAGGTATGTATCAAGTATTTCTTCTATTCATTCTGGAATTTATTTTATAAAAACTCAAAACTTAAACTGCAAATGCATTCAATCCAGTTAAAGCTCAAGTAGATCAATTCTCTACATCATAACATATAGCATACTTAGTTGCTCATTTTTGAGAGATGAATAATTTGATGTTATAATGAAATAACAGTTATGCTTGTGCAATGCAGAATCACCAAGGGATTTAATGGTTTTTTTTATTTGTGTTCATTTACAGTCAAAAATGATTTTTTTTTTATTGTACTTCAAATGTAGGTTGTTGTAAAAGAACATACATAAGTTCTGATATGAAGTTGTCGTCTTCTTGAATCCGGGTCCTTGTGCAAAAATTTATTTATAATTCCATTAAATTCCATCAGTCTGCAATCCTTTCTTAAATCATCCTAAAATGTACAAAATGCATCAAACTCAACTACCATGCTGGATTTTTTGTTCACATTTTAAAAACATTTACAAATGTGTAGCACCTAAAATAATTGTTGAAATCAAATATTTGTAAACAGAGGTTTAATTTGTGCCAATTTCATATTCAATACCTATTCTCATAAAAGAGATAAAACAGCTAGGAGATTCTGCAATGAAGTTGAATCAACAAGTTCTTTCTCATTTCAAAGTTTTGAAAAGAAAATAACTTTGAGCATAAACGTCACTCAAGAATCTAGGTCTAATAATCTGAAACACTTTCTGAGAGATTTGCAGGTCAGTTTTAGTGACTAAATTTATAAAATTGATATGTATAATGATAAATAAAAACATTTGACCAACCTTTGGTTTACACATCATGATATAAAGTTTACCATCACTCCCTGTTAAAGTTATCTTCTTTGGCCTCTGTAAGGAGGGCAGCACTTCTATCTACAAAACCAATGTTTTTAAACTTTACGGAACAGATTCAACAAACATATTGTAAACATAATTAATACAGAAAATCAATAACCTCTAAGAGATATCATTCTAATATAATTACTCAGTCACTTGCTAATGTTTTAGTCCTGAGATCAAATATTTCCTTTTTGAATATAACAGAATCTTGATTTGATTTAAATGTTTTGGAATATCTGTTATCACAGATTGCCACCAATAGTTTCATTTATTGCTACTGGAGTTCATCTTTATTGATTTGTACTTCTTTTTGCTTAATCTATAGTTTGTGCTTTGTGGACAATTGTTGAATTCCCCCCCCCCCTTTTTTGCTATTAACCAAGGTGTTGTCTCAGCAGCCTTTCTTTGACTTGTGTTTGCCTTAAGGTAACTTCTTATTTTTAACTGGAATTCACACTGCCTTTAAAATAATCCATATCTGTTTTTATTATTTAGATGTCAATGAGGAATATTATGTTATTAGATTTATGTTTCACTGATATTTACTATAAATCTCCTTAATTTTAAAATATCTCTAGTTAACTCACTGTGTCTTCAAATCCTTTAATAAACACTTCATTACAAGGGAAAGGGTTATGGTCCTGATGTAATCCTGGTGTGTTGGGTAATGTCACTGTCATGGAGGACTGTAGTGGTACCAATATCTTACTGAAGTTGCTGTGAAGAGAAGATGAATATCATTATATAAATATCCTGAAAATGACCAACAACTAGATGACATCAGGGCTTACAAAACGGTCATATATTCCAAAAGTCCGGCTGTGGAAAGCATGAAACAGTCATATACTTTTTAGTTTTCAAGGCTTTTTCGGTCATTTTAACATAATTCACGATCTTTTTGACACAACCTTTTGCCTTTAACATCCACACATTTACGGTCATAAAAGTGACATGATGATTAATTACTATCAAAACAACCCCTACCCCAATACTTCCTAACTTTAATCAAGGCTAATTAGTTGTTGGACAGCTGAAATCTACCTGTTCAGGTAACAGGTGAACTATTATCAGTACGTACCGGACATTGTATAAATTGATCGGTCTATTCACAATTATTTTCTTTCATTTCGGCGGTTTGTATCTAATTGAATTAGTCCAAAAGATTAAATTTACAAGAAAGTAGTTTATCCCATGATTTTTTGATGAAAAATTTTAAAAAGTTTAAAATGAAAAATCGTCAGAACTACGTTGTCTGAACTAGAACACATGTGCACATGTGCACAGGTGGGAAATTTAATTATGCATTCTACATTTCTTCAAAAAATGCTAAAATTATCATTGATACCTGTATCTAACGTTCATTTTAAGTATTTTGTTGAAGAAATAACGTGGAAAGAGCTTCTTCGCTCAGTCAAGCTTTGTAAAGGTGTCAGACCACCAATTAAAAGTCCCTATCTGTTCAACCAAATTTTGCAATTTTCATAGCTTTCTAATTTTTTTATCTTAAGTTTAACCTCTTACAAACCAGGTATGTCCTGAATCGTACAGGTATCACCTTTCTTCATGCCAATTTTCAGCATACCTTTAAAGCCATATAAGAAAGAAGAGACCTTCCGAATGGATGTACCACTAAAAATAACCCCTGGTTTTCTTGAAATCTTAAATTAGTATACTATGGAGCGCATTAATCCTCAAATTTTAATGTCAACTCATAGACAAGTAAATTTGGGCTCAAAATGGTCTTAATATATTTCTCTTTCACCAAAAGTTTCATTTCTCCAAATTTGTTAGATTTTACGTATCCGTTTATGGTCCATGTTTTACCATTGTCAAGTCAACATCCGGTTTCAGAAAAATGTGATTTAAAAACCAAAGTAAAGTTTTTGACAATGTCATTTTGCAGAAAAAAAGAGTCTTGGGCAGATATATGAGCACGCTGATATGCACACTTTGAATAATACACTGCCAATTTAACAGTTTACATCCGAATATCAAATTCATATCAAAGTAAAGTTTAAAATCGTTTTTTTTTTAAATCTAATGTCAATCATTGGAATGGCCATCTGATTACCATAATTGCCTTTTGTGACTAAGTCTTAAGGGATTAAAATCGGGATCAGATTTAAAATGTCCGGCTGGCTAAAATATTTTTTGGAAGCCCTGGATGACATTGACCTTGCTTGTATCCTTTACTTGAATTAGTAACAGATACAGAAAAAAAATATCAAACCTAATCAAATACATTTTCAAGAATGCATAAATCAGTTTCATAAAAACAAAGAAATTTCATAAAAACATAAAGAACTTATTTTTAATTGCTGTTTCTAAATACTGTAAATTCAGAAATTATTGCGAAAAATGCGACAGAGTTGTAAACACAATAATTTAAACTTGCATTTTGAAATATTACATATAAATTTTACAGGATTTTTCTCAAAATCCTAAAAATTCAAATCGCATTTAAGTCTAAAATGACAAAATCACAATAATAAATGCACCATTAATTTCTGAATTTACAGTACTTAAAAAAATTATTTTGTACACTTTTACCTACCATATTTTTAACACGCAAAATAGGCAACAAGATAAGAAATACATACATATAGTACACATTTTGTTGCCAGGTCATGTTTGTAAGATGATAGATTGTAACAAATCCCAGTACTTAATCAACCTTACCTGTCCTCCAGTAGTCTTTTCAATGGACGGAAGTGTTGGGTTACACTTATAGTTAGAGCATTTTTAAAATCCTTGTTACATAATTCTAATAATCTCTCTGTTAACTTAGTGCCATCCTAAAACAAAGTGAAAACTCATTATAACACAGACATCTATAAAATCAAATGACAAGGTTCCATGGCCCTTTTTGGCCCTTTGAATTTGAACATCATAAAGTAACATTAATCTATCTAACAACAAATTTCATATTTGTGTTGTTCAGTCTTTAGTTTTCTATGTTGTCTTTTTTTGTCATGGCATAGTCACTTTGTTATTGGCCGAGTATGAATATGCATTTGTGATGGCAAAAGCTGATGTGACCCTATGGAAATTTAACCAAGAGGGAAACATGTTGTGTTACCAAATCCATCCTTACTTCACAACAATAAAGGCATACACATTAACTGACTTATAATTGCAATTCATCTCACCTCTATAAACTTCTTTAATTCTGAATTCCTGGACCTATTTAAGAAAAGATATCAAAATAACTGCCCATTTTATTTTTAATGTGAAAAGGTAAACCTTCAAATTATTACTGTATTAAACTTTTTGAAACAATAAGTGCCTATAATTGCTCCATGATATACATTGAAGATATGGTTGATTTTAAAATAATTATTAGAAAATCCTTTTAAGTATTTCATAAGCAACTTTTTTATTTCTGGATTTGGATTATATTGCAAACAAAGCAACATTTGCTTCAGTACTAAATAAACAAACAAAGGGAGAAATTTCAAGTCACAAAAAAACCCAAGAAAACTAAACTACATTTAAACTTACTTAGCTTCCGCAAATATATCTTGACATCTCTTCACTCTCATAGAATAGGAAGACTGAAAATATAAAGTAAAATATATTTTCAAAGATAAAAGAACAGAATTCAAATGCCCCCCACATTGCACAAATTTTATCTGTCTAAGGACAACAACTACAAAAAAGGATTTTTTTCTTTTTAAAATTATCTATAGAAAGTTAAAGACTTAAGGGCAATTTCTAATATATTTAAAATGTCCATGGGGCATAACTCATTAAAAGAATTTGATAGAAATATGCCCAAACATTGCTGTTATAAACCTGGCAAAAATTTAATATGTGATGGTGCTTACAATTTTGAATTTTCATTATTTAATTTCTATGAGACACATTTTGAATGAGAAATCCTGATACTACACATATCAATTTTACCATTATGTACTAATCAATGATAACTTTGAAAACCTGATTTTTTTTATCTTTAAAACATAAAATTTAGATCATGACTATTTAATTCAGTAATCTATTACCTTGGAAACAGCCATCATCATCCACAAAGATTGTTTAGGGAAATGTACAAAGATCCTGGCAACAATATCTTTAAGATGCTGGAAAACATCACTCTGAGCATGGCAAATCCTTGATATCAATTGAGGATATGCTGTAAACAACTGGTATGGTGCCAACTCCCTCCCAAAGTTACTTATCAACTGAAACATAACCAAAACAGAACAAGCTTAAAATTTTATGTTAACTTGTAATTTAAAAAATACACAAACAAAAAATTTGGCATCATTTATGAAATTAACATTAATGGTATATAGTCAACTACACCAATTTGATAAGAATGTGCTTTGTTTCAGCTAATAATCAGTAAAATGATCAGTCTGAAAAATACCATCTTGAAAAGATTGAATGTGAAAAGATTTTTATTAACTTAAACTTCTAAAAATAAACCTGTACCCTATTCAACTTTCCAAGGGTGTTTCTCATGGTCTGTAGTCTTTGAGAAATCTGTGGTTTTTGTTTATCCTGCTTTTCATAATCTGCCACCTGTGTTCCATACTCTAACCATAGACTAAGGAGCCTAGGCATTGATTGGTATATATACTGGTTACCATGAAGTAGAGATTGTCCAAAATTCCTGATCACATGGTAGATAAAGTCACTGCAAAATAATCAAAAATACATCATATTCTGTGTTAACAAGTTTGATTTTATCAGTTAATAAATTCCTTTTCTATTCGTTTATCCATTCTTACCTTTCACTTCTATTTGCCATTCAAGAAAGTAAAAAAAAATTAAAGCTTGCATAGGACATAAAACATCTGTTGTCCATGTTTCCTCACTTCAAAAATCTCAATATGAACAAAAGAAATTAAAAAAACACAGCTACATATAGTAATTTTGTCCAGTTTAGTACCAAGAAGATATTTTTGGTTAAAAAATCCATTTCAATTAATGTTAAAATGGGAAGCCCCAAAAATCATACAAATATAAATACAGATAGATTTTTTTTTTTTAATTGACACTTATCTCAGGAGATTCACTACCTCAAATTAATATGGCAACTGTTTATTTTGGGATAAAAAAATCAAACAAGTAGATTAAGAAAATATATCACTTAGAACAATATTTTTCCTTAAAATATCTCTTGTTTATCATTTAGACAAGTGTTTCTGTTAAACAGGCAACATCAGTGTTAGCTTAGTAAGACACAATTTGTAATGTATGCTCCTTAAATATATTAAAAAAAAATAGAGTTTAATTTCAAATCTTTAATCAAAGAGCTGAAAGCTCTGAAGAAAAATGACGCCACTGTCTCTAATATTGGGATAGTTTTTATGCAAGTCTTGATTTTCACATACCGTAATTAGTTTAACAATGCAACATGTCTCGTAAGCATATAATTGATATTCGTATATATGTGTGTGTGTGAAGTGAAGGTGACAACTGGCTGTTTTTTAAAGACAAATGAATAGGTCAAGACTACCTGAATTGTACAAATAAATACCGTAGAAAGGCTTGTATATTTCTCACTGGTACATAGTCTGAATCCGGGTCCGTTCGCGCCCACTCATGTTCGCCCCCTTTCACTTTCACACCCTAAATGTTCGTACCCAATGAATCTTAATTGGTTTTGTGTTTAATAACTCTGTAAGCAAGTGTTTTCTTATAAGTATAATTGTTGTCATTGTCTCAAAATAAAGTGAGACAGCATTTTTATTTGTGTTGAATAAATCTTAATCATGTTTTGGATAGCGTATTGTTAAAAACTAGAGGCTCTAAAGAGCCTGTGTCGCTCACCTTGGTCTATGTGAATATTAAACAATGGACACAGATGGATTCATGACAGAATTGTGTTTTGGTGATGGTGATGTGTTTGTAGATCTTACTTTACTAAACATTCTTGCTGCTTACAATTATCTCTATCTATAACAGTACTTTCTGTTGAAAATGTTATTGAAAATCTTCAAATTTAAAGAAAGTTGTTAAAAATTGACTATGAAGGGCAATAACTCCTTAGGGAGTCAATTGACTATTCTGGTCATAGTGACTTATTTTTAGTTCTTACTTTGCTGTACATTATTGCTGTTTACAGTTTATCTCTATCTATAATAATATTCAAGATAACAAAAAAACAGTAAAATTTCCTCAAAATTACCAATTCTGGGGCAGCAACCTAACAACCGATTATCCGATTCATCTGAAAATTCCAGGGCAGATAGATTGAGACCTGATCAACAATTTTACTTCCTGTCAGATTTGCTCTTAAAGCTTTGGTTTTTGAGTTATAAGCCAAAAACTGCATTTTATCCCCATGTTCTATTTTTAGCCATGGCGGCCATCTTGGTTTGTTGGCCGAGTTACCGGACACATTTTTATAACTAGATACCCCAATTATGGCTAAATTTGGTTAAATTTGGCCCAGTAGTTTCAGAGGAGAAGATTTTTCTAAAAGATTACTAAGATTTACGAAAAATGGTTAAAAATTGACTATAAAGGGCAATAACTCCTAAAGTGGTCAACGGACCATTTTGGTCATGTTGACTTATTTGTAGATCTTACTTTGCTGAACATTATTGCTGTTTACAGTTTATCTCTATCTATAATAATATTCAAGATAATAACCAAAAACAGCAAAATTTTCTTAAAATTACCATTTCAGGGGCAGTAACCCAACAACGGAATGTCCGATTCATCTGAAAATTTCAGGGCAGATAGATCTTGACCTGTAGAACAATTTAACCCCCATGTCAGATTTGCTCTAAATGCTTTGGTTTTTGAGTAATAAGCCAAAAACTGCATTTTACCCCTTTGTTCTATTTTTAGCCATGGCGCCCATCTTGGTTGGTTGGCCGGGTCACCGGACACATTTTTTTAACAAGATACCCCAATGATGATTATGGTTAAGTTTGGTTAAATTTGGCCCAGTAGTTTGAGAGAAGAAGATTTTTCTAAAAGATTACTAAGATTTACGAAAAATGGTTAAAAATTGACTATAAAGGGCAATAACTCCTAAAGTGGTCAACTGACCATTTTGGTCATGTTGACTTATTTGTAGATCTTTCTTTGCTGAACATTATTGCTGTTTACAGTTTATCTCTATCTATAATAATATTCAAGATAATAACCAAAAACAGCAAAATTTCCTTAAAATTATCAATTCAGGGGCAGCAACCCAACAACAGGTTGTTCGATTCATCTGAAAATTTCAGGGCAGATAGATCTTGACCTAATGAACAATTTTACCCCATGTCAGATTTGCTCTAAATGCTTTGGTTTTTGAGTTATAAGCCAAAAACTGCATTTTACCCCTATGTTCTATTTTTAGCCATGGTGGCCATCTTGGTTGGTTGGCTGGGTCACGCCACACATTTTTTAAACTAGATACCCCAATGATGATTGTGGCCAAGTTTGGATTAATTTGTCCCAGTAGTTTCAGAGGAGAAGATTTTTGTAAAAGATAACTAAGATTTACGAAAAATGGTTAAAAATGGACTAAAAAGGGCAATAACTCCTAAAGGGGTCAACTGACCATTTCGGTCACGTTGACTTATTTGTAAATCTTACTTTGCTGAACATTATTGCTGTTAACAGTTTATCTCTATCTATAATAATATTCAAGATAATAACCAAAAACAGCAAAATTTCCTGAAAATTATCAATTCAGGGGCAGCAACCCAACAACGGGTTGTCCAATTCATCTGAAAATTTCAGGGCAGATAGATCTTCACCTGATAAACAATTTCACCCCATGTCAGATTTGCTCTAAATGCTTTGGTTTTTGAGTTATAACCCAAAAACTGCAATTTACCCCTATGTTCTATTTTTAGCCATGGCGGCCATCTTGGTTAATTGGCCGGGTCACGCCACACATTTTTTAAACTAGATACCCCAATGATGATTGTGGCCAAGTTTGGTTTAATTTGGCCCCGTAGTTTTCAGAGGAGAAGATTTTTGTAAAAGTTAACGACGACGGACGACGGACGCCGGACGACGGACGACGACGACGACGGACGCCGGACGCAAAGTGATGGGAAAAGCTCACTTGGCCCTTCGGGCCAGGTGAGCTAATAATAATAATCCTTTCTAATTAAAGTGGTATTTTGTCAACGTTTTATTTTGTGTTGAATAACTCTTAATCATGTTTTGGTTAGTGTATTGCTATAACTTTGTTTCATTGACTTCTTTCAAAATGAAGTGAGATTCTGACTATGTTTTTTTCTGTGTGTTGAATAGATTTTATCATGTTTTGGTTATAATAGTGGATTGCTATATTTTGGTTCCTATATTTTATTGTTTCGTTGTTTCAGATCAAAGGGACCAAGCTGTTAAAAACAATTATCTTTTGTGTTTTTCCTTTAAAATCTTCAATGTTTTACTCATACCAAGCTATAAATACATTCAGTATTTACACCAAAGCAATTTAAAACAACAATCATGATTTTCCAATTATTCAACTTGAATTTGAATTAAAATTGAGCGCGAATGAGTAGAGTGCGAACGGACCTTGGGTGCGAACGTGCGAGGTGCGAACCTGCAAGGTACGAAAGTGTATTGGGCGCGAACAGACCTGATACCACAAAATATTAAGTAAATAATCTTTTTGTTACTGTTATCAAAGGTCTAATGAAACTCAGGTAATTTCAAACATTTGTCAAAGAATTCTAGTCAAACCGGCACCTGGTTAAATTGGCACCTGGACAAATCAGCACCTGGTTAAATCGACACCTGATATAGTCAATTCGTCACCCATGTTAAATATATATTTTAACAGTATTTTAAGCAAAAAGAGTAAAAATAAGTAAGGGGTTGCCAGAATTTTTTTCAGTATTTAAGCAAAAAGAGTTAAATACTAACTTTCACATTTTTGGGTGTTCATTGTACATTTTGTATATATTTATTTTTCTCAACTAAATGACATTTTTGGTGTATTTTTAATGATATATATATGAGTAGTCAAAATAATTATTACGTCTGGCAAGGCTTTTTAAATTTTATTCTGGGACAACCTTTCTATGACCGCAAGGCTATGTTAATTTTTTTCTGGGACGCCTTCCTAAGAAAGCCTTCCTACGAACTTCGTAGGAAGACGTCACAGAAAAAAAATAAAATAGCCTTGCCAGACGTCATAATTATTTGGACTAATACATGAGATATTGGATATTTTTATGCATTATTTAAACCAGTTGAGCATTTTACAGGATTGTTTGTTTAATGCTTTTTAAACTTTACTGAAAAAAAACCCACCTTAAATTTGCTTATTATTTGGCATGAAAGTTTGATTTATTGAAAGGGACTCATAGTTTTCCATTTTTTTTTAATAATTGTCTAATTGTTAAAACAACAGCTTGGGTAAGGGCTTCGTTGTTTACCTTTATACACAACAACATAATTTCACTTTGGTTTCGTTGTTTACCTAAATACACAACAACATATTCACTATGTACTTGGTAACAGTTATTAATTAATTGAATAGAAAATATTATAACAAATATTATTGGATGCCGAATTGACGTCAAATAGGTGCCGATTTGACTAGATGCCAATTTAACCAGGTGCCGACCTGACTTGTACGTTTCAATTCCTCTGCGATCGTTTGCGGTATTTTCTTGAGAAAAACCTATTTTCCATCATCAAAGAGAAGAAGAAACTGCTTGAAAATGATTCTGGAACGCTTCATGATTGTTAAAATAAGTTAAATTCACTCAAAAAACAATTTTAAAACTTGCGATGTTTAAACAGGAAGTTTCAAAAGCATGTGTAAAAAAAGAAATTAACCGGTGAGAGTGGAAATCCGTACATATCAGATATCACTATAGTACGACTTTGAAAGCAAAACAGTTCCATCCTTTTGTAAAACAGTCTTTAATATACATATCACATTAATGTTTGAAGGGTCTTAAGCTTATTCAAACCATCAAAGTCGGTATGAAACACCAAAACGGAATGAACAATAACCGATTACGTTTTGTAGTTTACAAATTCTAAACTGGTTCCCATCAAACTACAACACTTTGTCCAAGTGTAGTGGAATACAAGCAGAAACCAGTTAGTTTGTAAACTGGTTCCTGGCTGATTACTACACAATGACCTCTCATGCATAATTAATGATAACACAAGCAGATTCCAGTTTGTATAGAAAATAGTAAATACGAAACCAAGCGCGGTAGGCAGAGAAATGTAATGAAGTTCAGGTCGCCAGTAATGGAACAATGACTGCGTCATTTTCCAAAAATTTAACTGTTGAGAGTGGATAAATATTGTATTGGAAAAGATTTGATGGTGGAATCTGTTTCTCTTATGATTTTTAGAGGACATGCAGACAATCTTTATTCCTCTTTCTGAATGACCTGCAATAAATATGTGTTCTTTTTATGTGAGGTCATCAGGCCTTTTTTCATGACATCACAATAGGAATTTCAGAGAAAGGCAAGAAAATATCATCAATGAATTTTGACCAATGAAGAACTGAGATCACACAAACCACAAGTTGATAAAATAAAAATAACCAACTGGACTGGAGATAAATCAAGGTAGAATTAGAGAAATATTGGTTATAATGTGCCAGGTAAAAACTTACAAAAAAATAAGAGTGAGATAAAAGTATGAGAGATACCTATCTTTCTCGTCATCACTGATGGTTAACATGTCAGAATCTTCTGATACACTGTTTTCTTGAGGAGAAAATTTTATTGCTGCACTTTTTGCCCTTCTACTGCTTGTAAGAAATAAAACTGGTACATGTCAAAGTAATTTTTGATTCATGCAACAAGGTATTCATGCTCATGCAATCACTCACGGAAGAAAACAATGGGCATGCCAGATTTGACCACAAACTAGAACAATATTGGGCTTGGGACTGCTTCGCTGCATGCAGTTGATTTGATATTACATCCATACTGAAGCATAAATCATAACTCTCTTCCATAGAAGTCAAGGAAAGTTAATTACAAATTTTCCTTGTACAATGTCAATTCAAAACTGTTGGCAAACAGGAAGAAGCTGCCATGGCAGTCGACAGATGTAAAAGTTTTATGACTAAATGAATCATATCAAGTCTAAACTCGTATGAGTCTTGTACACTCATTTACCAAAATATTTTGAAATAGGGGTGAAAATCTATTGCGCTTTAAAAATTTGTTTCCATAAAAATCATGAAACAAACTGGTCTATATGTCATGTTTGTGTTAGAAGTAAATTTCTAAAAATAGAAACTGTGGATTCATTTATTTTTTGTGGACTGAGGAAAACTTTCATTTTTTGTGGATATTTGATTTTGCGGTTGCCAAAGTCTACATACATACCTATATAAAGTGAGTTATTAATTTGACATTGGAATTTGGGTTCTTGGTAACAACGAAATCAACAAGAATTGGTATTCAAAGAATAATAATGAATCCGCGGTACTAGCAAATTGACAGATTGGAAGGTAGAAAACATTTCAAGGTAGAAAGCATAACAAATACTATACCCTTTTGCAGTATTCTCTTCAAATAATGTAGTCATAATTTTGTCATAATACTGTGCCAGATAAAAATGTCCTTCTTCCCAGTCATTGTAAATATCTATCACCTCACGATATTTCCTCAGGATTGAGTTACTTTCCAAACTAGATGCTTCATCACTGTATCTTCCAAATAACAATAAAGCCTGTGATTAAGAAATTAAAATAGCTTAATGCTTAATAGGCAAATGTTTATTCTGATTCTAAAAGATATTGGTAGTTCCCTATTAAAGAATAAAATTAAACTACTGTAAATGTAAGGTTTCTAACTTCCCTCGCGAACTCATGAAAAGAGCAATTATTTCATGATCTGACAATATAAATTTCATATATCTTACTGAAGAAGGAATAAGTTACATCACATTACATAATGCATTAAATGGTTTTTTTGTTGTTCACAAAGATGATTTTGAAAACATATGGTGTTCCTTTATCATCTTATATTTTTCCTCCGAACTATAGCAATGACATTAGCATAGAATTATTATTCATTTACAACCTAACTTCGTCACCTAAGCATAGATTTAGAACTTTATCTTTTTACCTGATTGTATATTTTAAGCCTTGCTTTAGCCTGTTCTATCATGTCAGATTTGAGAGCCTGTATATCATTACCTGAGCATATATTTTAAGCCTAGCTTTAGACTGATCTGTTGTGTCAGATTTGAGAGCCTGAATGTCATTACCTGAGCATATATTTTGAGCCTAGCTTTAGACTGATCTGTTGTGTCAGATTTGAGAGCCTGAATGTCATTACCTGAGCATATATTTTAAGCCTAGCTTTAGACTGATCTGTTGTGTCAGATTTGAGAGCCTGAATGTCATTACCTGAGCATCTATTTTGAGCCTAGCTTTAGACTGATCTGTTGTGTCAGATTTAAGAGCCTGTATGATATTACCTGAGCATATATTTTAAGCCTAGCTTTAGACTGATCTGTTGTGTCAGATTTAAGAGCCTGTATATCAGGGAAGTGTACAGACATCCCTCTCTCCAGACAGGTAAGAGCTTGGTCCTTATCTCCCTTGCTCCAGAACCACTTAGCTTTCTCTACAAATACTTCAGGTAGATTGTAATCTCCAGCCTGTAACAATGAGCTATAGGCTGTCTGGTTATAGCCTTCTCTGCAAAACAAAACTAACAATTTTTTCAAAAAATTTAAACTGAATTCCATAAGATATGTTTTGATGTATACCGTAATCAAAATATTTTTCATAGGCCATTTCTTTCACAAGTAGGCATATAACACAAAATAAATATTAAAAAAATTGCTTTAAATATCACTTAAATGAATATCATATATAGCTGTGTATAATAAGGGACATTACTTTTAAAATCTTTTTTTTTTTTTTAACTTTTCTTTCTTTATGATTTTGAAGCAATAAAAAGGTCCTGCCTATCTATCATACACAGATGTGTAATATATACTGCTAGAAACAGTAGCTACTAAATTGCCTTATGAAATTATTGATGCAAACAAAGGTTCAAAGGTTTGTTCTAAACCACATTGATACTAACAGTGACTTAGTATCTTGTTGTTCATTTCAATTTATTTTTCAGAATCAACAGAACAATTGGTAATTTCATGTATACATTTATTACACCATTGGTTGAATTTCCAATATTAAGGATTTTCATATACCAATTAAAACATTTTGGTGAATAAGTTTCAAAATGTTACCCAGAATGCAAAGCATTTCATTCTTAAACCTCAAATGATATATAGTAGCCATAATTTGTACATACTTTCTAGCAATCTTGGCACTCCATAACCACCAGTGACCAATTTCATGGTCAACATCATGTCCAGTCATCTGCTGTGCTAGATTAAATAATGTTCTTCTTAAAGTCAGTAATGGTTCCTGGGCTCTGAAGGACCACTGAAAAACACATACATTATACTAGGTGAAGTTTAAAAGATAAGGCATTAATTAACACTGTATAGTGTCCTTGCCCAATCATTAAATTAGAGAATACAAGTCATATAACATTCATATACATAAAGTACTGTGGATTCATTATCCTTCGTTGGACACCAAAAAAGCCAAATTTACTCAATCTTGCATACACTTTATTACAACCTAATAAATATCACTTTTCTATGACTTCCAGCTTCTTGAATCTTTCAGTTGACACTAAATAAATCAGTATGTAATGAACCAAATATGCATGTACCTGCATAACCTGTAGTCTCCTATCCCAATTCTTCAGTAACTCCTGAGGAGAAATCCTGGGCCCATCACCACAACCTCCCTGCTCTGTCTTTAGATCTGCTAACACTCGGAAACACTCCTCTATTTCTGTCAGTAAGTGTAGCCTGAAAACAGATTTATATGTTATCTAACAAAACCTTCATAAAATTGGTATACACAAATCAGGTAAAATGATGAGTTAAATGTCATACATTTTTAAAACAAGAATATATTGTTTTTACATAAATCCTACTTTGCATTTTCTATTTAAAATTGTTGCTAAGTGCTAAATTCAAACACCACAGAAGACAATTAACAAACTGAAAATTTTATCCATGTAAATAGTAGGGATATGCATGACTTGCCTCACAATATGTTGGTAACCTCTCTGGTATGACCCACTCTCCATACTGGCAGCAGACAATGGACCTATTTGTTCACGTCTCACAATTTGAAGATGTTTCATAAACTTTTCTTCATTCTGAAACATGAGTCGTTGTTATACGTTAATAATCAACAAGTGTCAGTCTTGTTCACAAATGAACAAAATATATACTTAGAAGGAGTTATCATACCAAGGTGTGTTTTGAACTTCCTCTTTCTTTACATATAATACTCTGTACACTTTATAAATGTATAGAAATTGGTTTAAAGCATTTATGATAAGATTTATTGATTAGTATTAATGGAACAACATTGAGAAATTTTAAGGTTTTATGAAAGACATGAGACAAATCCACATGTAGAATATACAATATATATTATAAGTCTGTATTGGCTGGTTCTTTTAAGGATGTTGATGAGTGTGGTTGTCTTGTTTAGTAACATGAACAACTAGATGTCTTTCAGGCAAATATGGATGTCCTTTAATGTACCTTTTGACAGGAACAAGAAATATAAAGAATTTTATGTTTTCATTCTTGTAATAGAGACTGGACTTTAAAGATTAACCCCATATATAATTGAAACTGGAAAAACAAGAATGTGTCCTCAGTACACGAATGCCCCACTCGCACTATCATTTTCTATGTTCAGTGGACCGTGAAATTGGGGTAAAATCTCTAATTTGGCATTAAAATTAGAAAGATCATATCATAGGGAACATGTGTACCAAGTTTGAAGTCGATTGGACTTCAACTTCATCAAAAACTACCTAGACCAAAAACTTTAACCTGAAGCAGGACAGACGGACGAACGAACGGACGGACGGACGCACAGACCAGAAAACATAATGCCCCCTACTATCGTAGGTGGGGCATTAAAATATTAATTCATTAGGAAAATGTACTTTATTGATGCTTATAATAAATTTATTCAGATTTACCTTAGCTTTTGCTGAAAGAAGTAATTCTCCAACACCAACTGCCCAGTTCCTACCAGTTTTTTCCTGTAAAATATATAATGATATAGAACTTGTTCATCTGCATATTACTCTAATTCTTACTAGATTTATACTTTCCCCCATCCAACCTTCTTTTTTTTTTTATCATCTTACGATTTGTTTGATCTTATTTCTTCATTGGTCATTTTTATTATTATGACATCAAATTATAACATTTTTTTGCTGTCCTCTGAAAATCCTATTGTGACATCAGAAAAAGGTGACCATGCCCATGACGTTTAACATTAGAGAACCTATATTTATGCAGACTTCTGAAAAATATGTGGTCATATGGTCTTTGAAAATTCATCAGAAAATCAGATTCCACCTCTGCATCTTGTGTAATATTTTCTCTATAGTATAAAAGATGCTTACAGATTTGATACATTTTTCGAGTTTATCCCAGTTACCAAGCTTCCATGCTGCTTCCACCATGTATGATCTGATATGTGGTGCCCATTCTGGTCTGTAATATATGAGAGAAAAGTAAACATGGTCTTATTCAACTCAATAACTATCTATATTCATATTTTAATTACAAAAATAATTTTGAAACTTTTATATAAGGAACTTCTGGATGTATTCTTATTGAAAATTTCTGAACTACATTTAGTACAGTTTATTTTCTCTTTCTTGTAAAATAAATAAGATAAAATAACAGGAAAACATAAACAACTTGTCTTAATGTGTCTTGAAAAGGTAAGATTTAATTTATCGTCAAACAAAAATGTGTCAAAAGAACATGGATGCCCACTGGCACTATCATCTTCCATGTTCAATGGACTGTGACATTGGGTAAAAAATCTAATTTGGCATTAAAATTGGAAAGATCATACCATAAGGAACATGTGTACTAAGTTTCAAGTTGATTGGACTTCATCAAAAACTACCTTGACCCAAAACTTTAACCTGAAATTCACACTTTCATTTTTTATGTTCAGTGGACCATGAAATTAGTGTCAAAAGTCTAATTTGGCATTAAAATTAGAAAGATCAAATCATAAGGGACATGTGTTCTAAGTTTCAAGTTGATTGGACTTCAGCTTCATTAAAAACTACCTTGACCAACTTTAACCTGAAGCGGGACAGACAGACGAAAGAATGGACAGACGGACGCACAGACCAGAAAACATAATGCCCCTTTACTATCGTAGGTGGGGCACAAAAATAATTGTAAATTTGTGTAAATTATATTCTGTTTTATTAACATAGAATTATTTCCCCTTGTACAGTCTTTATCAAGTTTCTCCGGTATTCAAATAGACAACACCATTGGTTTTCCTGTTTGAATTGTTTAACACAGTATTTTGGGGCTTTTTATAGCTTGCTGTTTGATGTGTGTCAATCCTCCATGTTGAAAACTGTACTTTGACATATATAATTGTTAACTTTTTATACATTATGACTTGGATGGGGAGTTGTCTCATTGGTACGCATACAACATCTTTTTTCAATCATATTAAGATCGGTCATTTCATTTCTTAAAAGTTCAGTTTTGAATGAATATTTATTATATTATTTTCCTGGTACAAAAAAATAGAAACATATATTGTACATTCATCTACTTAAAATTTTATGGTTCCTTTGAACAACAGAATCGATGAAATTGTCAAGAAATGTGTAGAGAATACTTCTCATCAGGATGATTTCTGTGCCTTACTCTACTGTTTAGAATCTCCTACATATTTTTTATTAATGTTTTGGTTGTTTGACCTACCTCTCAGCAATGGCTCCTGTAGCATGCAGCAAGGCCTTGTTTTGTTGTCCTAACTCCATCAAACTTTGCAGTAGACCTTTATGGTGTTCAACACTATCTACTTCACTGTCAATAGCCTTTTCATAACAAGCCTGAGCATCCTGATGTTGACCTAATTAATAAAGTAAGACTTAATTTAATTTACAGATGTTCACATGTAAAGTAAACTGTTTTATCACTTTCCATCTATTCAGAAATTATTGAGAGGTTTTATTAATATTTGTAAAGATGACAACAAATTTTAAATACAAGTTTGATATTTTATGAAACAGTTCAACATTGCAAATCAAGGTCACAACTTGACCAACATTTGGCCAGCTACAAAAATTAAATTCACTTTTTTAGACAGATTACTTCTTAAAACTTTTATTATTTTTTGTAAAAACTTAATCAATCATTCTTGGTTGGAACTTGACTTACCCAAACTTTCATGGATAAGAATTTGTTCAATCAATGTTGGCTGTGTTTGCCTAATGGCTGCTACTCCAATAACACCATCAGATTCATCCATGGCTACATACAATCTCTGTCAAAACAAAAAATCAAATAAGGTCCTGTTTTAAGTCATTAGTTTTTGTATAGTTATAAATATCAATAAATGGTAGATTACCAAATTAAAACAAACATTTACCATTGCTGCTCATTATCAATACTTATTATGGTTTTTTTTCACTGACATATTGGCAAATGAAATCTTTTTCTTTTTTTTAATAGAATGGCATGAATTTCAAGATTGATCTTTGAAATTAAAAACGTTCAAAATATATGGCAGCCTTAAGGCCAATTAAAATTAATTGATAGATTTTCATCCCCGCCCGCCCCGATTTTTTTTATTTTTGAAAAAATTACGATTTCCGGATTTTGTTCGTTTCCGTTACCGGTAACCTTCATTAATTTCGTTTCAATCAAAACTTCCTGTTTCAAATTTAGGTTTTCGTATTTCTTAGAGTAGTCTTATACTAAATTATTAAGTCAATATATTCTGCTGATCTATGATGACAACATCATTTACTGAGAATAGATATTGATTACGAGAAAGGCATGAAATATTTGGGTTATGAGTAATACGCTGTGTCCAAGAACGCAAATCGCCGTATGTCACAAATGTTTGTGATTAGAACCCCTTGTCCTTGGATTATTTTATTTATACAATAACTTTGTGTCAAGAAATTTGGACTGTGAATGAAACCAAAAAGCGTAAGAATCGTTGAATACATTGGTACAAAAATCATGACTGGAATAAAGGAATTGACACAAACATGAACTTGTTAGATTGGTGACCGTATATTGAGTTCAGAAAGTCAACAAACATACGCATTTTTAATTTATTAATTTATAGCAAGCCCTTAGATTTAGATTTAGTCATGCCTTTCGATTTTTTGTAGACAAACAGCAAACATCCTCTGTCCCAATACCCACAATAGTCATTTAACAACTTTATGTTCTACATTGTAATTATATTCGCATCTTGCATATTTAAAAGGACCAATCTTATTTTTTCAACACTGTTTGAGTGTATTTATAATACTTGTGTTGCATACCAATGCATTTGCGTCATTTTATTAGGACAACAAACGATTGCTTAGAAAGCAAAATAAAGTTGGTGTAGGTAGTCCAACTGAAGAGAGCATTTCTCCATGTTTCTGCTGTTTACTATAAAATAGGTTTCTAAAGCGGCAATTACATGTAGAACAGTGGTGGCCAATCAGAGACATGTATTTAATGTATTTTAATGTTTGATGTGTACGGATTGATAGTTTAGTCTTAGATGCATGATTTTTTTTATTAGTTGTTAGTGGCTTTGAACTAGCTGTCAGATAACTGAGAGTACTCTCAGATCTGTTCCTAGTGTCTTTTTGTTATCGAGATCATAAATAAGGCCGTTAGTTTTCTCTTTTGAATTGTTTTACATTGTCATATCGGGGCCTTTTACAGCTGACTATGCGGTATGGGCTTTTGCTCATTGTTGAAGGCCGTACAGTGACCTATAGTTGTTAATGTCAGTGTCATTTTGGTCTCTTGTGGACAGTTGTCTCATTGGCAATCCTACCACATCTTCTTTTTTATACTAAGCATTTGAAAAATCATACACAATACCTTATGCATGAATTTACATGATATAAGCTTATTATTACACTTGCATATATGAATAACACGTGACAAGAAGGTTTCATATGAAATAAAATTTTAAAAATAAAATCCTCCCACCCGCCCCATTTTTTTCAAAAATTTGGATGAAAATCTACTAATTAATTTTAGTTGGCCTAATGACATTTATTTTATTTTTTAAAGATACTTTTGAAACTTCATTGATGTAATCTATAATTCAATGTTAACACAATCAAATCAAAAATGCTTTTTAACTTGTAGGAATAACACTGTTATCTTCTTAAATAAATTACTTTGTACTAAAATGAGCAACATGACAAGTGCCACAGGAGGAGAAGGATCTGCTTATCCCTCCAAAGCACCTGAGATCCACCCCAGTTTTTGGTGGGGTTTATTTTGCTTAGTCTTTAGTTTTTTATGTTGTGTTTTGTGTACTATTGTTTGTCTGTTACCTTTGTCCTTTTTTAGCCATGGCTTTGTCATTTTTTTTTTCAATTTATGTGTTAAAATGTCCCTCTGGTATCTTTCACCTCTATTTGACTTGGAGGGACAATATCATTTCAGACACTTTGATGTTAATCCTTTGATTAGATAACAAATTTGTAATCACTAACCTGTAGAAAGTCAAGATGATCTTGAACATTTTGGTTTTTACTTGACAGGAACTGTTCAAAGTGCATCAATGCTCTAGTGTAAGCTCCACAACTAAAACAAGCTTGAGCCAGTAGGTCCTGTGGAATCTTATTGAGAAAACTATCTATAGCCCTGTATCCTGAATCTGATAAATAGGCAGGTCCTACAAGAGAAAACTATTTATAGCTCTGTATCCACAACTAAAACAAGCTTGAGCCAGTAGGTCCTGTGGAATCTTATTTAGAAAACTATCTATAGCTCTGTATCCTGAGTCAGATAAATAGGCAGGTCCTACAAGAGAAAACTATTTTTAGCTCTGTATCCTGAGTCTAATAAATAGGCAGGTCCTACAAGAGAAAACTGTTTATAGCTCTTTATCCTGCAATTGGGTGTCCTACTATACAGATACAGCCCTACAGATATCGCTATGCTGTATCTGTATACTATACAGATATCGCTTTAAAGCTCCGCCCACTGCCGGACTGAGTATTGTTTGAACCTGTGTGACCTCAGAATGTGTATTCCAGTCGCATTCCAATGACGATGACAATTGTCGATTTCAAAACTTGAATGTGTATGATTGTGTTACAAAATCAACCATGTCAATTTCAGCATGCATGTTTAGTGAATGTCAAGTCTGAAGCGTAGGACAACTCGTACACTTCTGTTTCAAATTTGACAATGTTTTGTTATTTTTTTTACTGTTGAAATTAGTTGTTATGTTAAAATAGATAATTATTCACCTTGAGCGATGTATTATTGTTGACCATTCGAGATTCTTTTTTGCGAACCCGTCTTCAGCGTAATGTGTGATTTTGATATTACTACGCGGGCCTCAAGGGAGTACAAATCGAAAATAAATGCTAAATATGTTAGTTTTTGTGTTTTTCAAAACACAAACAATATACAGAATTAATTGCAGGATAAAGACAATAACTGTTTAGTGTCTTTAAATATCAGCTGTATTTGTACTCGGCTCGAAACAGGTGTAGTAGCTCGCTAAAAGCTCGCATACACCTTGTTTCCTAGCCTCGTACAAATACAGCTGATATTTAAAGACACTAAACAGTTATTGTCTATGTATCCTGAGTCTAATAAATAGGCAGGTCCTACAAAAGGTAATATCGAAAATATACCATGTGCTCAAAGAATGTCTCTTTTCAGAATATGTCCTTTATTTTTGGAATTTGTGCTGAGGATACTGACTTTTTACATTTAAACACTTTTTTTATTCAAGCATCACTGATTACTTTTCTGTAGACAAAACACACTTAAAGTGAGAAAAAAGTTAAGCCTGGTATCATTGACAAGTTCTTATCTGTCGTATAATCAAGTATGGAAATGCCAATATATATTGCAATGTTTTAAAAGTGTTTTTCAAAAGCAGTTGAACAATTAACAAGTTGAAAATATGTACAGTTTGTAAAGCTTTAATAAAATTCATTCAATAAATTCTAACTTAGATATTACCTTTACCAGGAATGATACCACTGGTCTGAGCTTTCTGCCTCTTCCATTTGGTTAAGTGATCCATTATAGAAAAGATTGTCTGAGCACTCATATGGTGGAAATTCCCATCTCTATGTTTAGTGTCAGGTTTCTGTGTGTGACTTATTACTTCTAATATCTCAGTAAATACCTACAAAAAATAACAGATTTAATGTACCATACAATTCTGTACAATACTTATATTAAAGAGACAAACATCAGATGCAATAAAACTCTCCTTTGCCATTTATATTTCAACTTTGACAGCAATACTAGTATGAAAACTCTGTCTGTTAATCTGAAGAACTCTCAATTATTTCAAAATGGTCCAATAAATTCCAAAGATTTTAGTCTAAATAATATGAACGAAATGTCATTGTTTTAAGCAAAAATGAAGAATTGTTATTTAAAAAAAACAAACATTTTAAATAAAACAAACTCCTAAATAAATTGCACCTGTAAATTAGATATTGCCATAGTAACTAACCTCTTTGATATCATGTGGAGAGCCATCTTGTAAGACTTGTGTTACTGCGTAGGGTAGTATATACAGAGCAATGTGTACATCATTCTTAATGGCTGCTGTACAGGATACAAACACACTTCTGGCATGATCTTGTTTAACCTGAATGTAAGTGTAACATATCATAATTATCATAGTGACAATCAAATCATACAACATCTTTAGAATTAAGCTTAATGAAATGTGTTACATTAGAATTTATATATCTTTATAAGGCAGAAAATGTACCACCTACTTCACTGTATAACTGGAAAAACCTTCTTTAGGAAAGCTCAAAGGTATGTTTAGAAACATAAAAAATTTAAACCATTAAAACAGCACTTTAATTCAACAAGTCAAATATCTAGGTATTCTAGCGGAGATGGAATCTGAGGTTCTATGAATATGACAAGATTTTTAACATAATTATAACAAAACTCATACAAAATGCCTAACTTGACTGCATTTTTTTATGTACATATTTGTTTGCTCTTGTTTCCTAATCCTAATTAATGAATCACTACTTTGCATTTATGTCATTACTCTTAGGGCTATGAAAAACGATTTCTTTAATAAAATATGTTTACATGATATTCATATTGTTTTACCATTTCAGATGTTTTAATGATTATTAGCTATCTTACTGAATGAGGACAAGACAAATAAAGTTTTCTGATGTAAAATAAAGTTTACCTTTGATAACAAGTATCCTGTCCATGTACTGACCCATTCAGCAAACGTCTTTGATTTCTCACTAAGGAATATTGGTTTGGTTATCTTAGACCAGTCTTGTTGACTTGTTAATGTATACCTGTGAAAGTATGACATAAAATATGTTCTTATGGTAAGAAAACGGTTTCAAAAGCAACTTGAAATCTACGATTAAAAAATAACGGATGTATAACTAATCATCATATCAAAGTTTTCAGATTTCAAATTGGTACCCTATGCAACTTCCCCCATCCGCCACTCTTTCCATTTGTTTAACAAAAAATAATCTCATCTTTCATAAAAAAAATAAAAAAGAAATAAAAGAAACTAAAAGAATAAAACTTACTTTGTGGTGAATAAAGGAAGGAGTATTTCCTTGACATGATCAGCAAACCTTTTCCACAATTTAGATGTTTCTGTTATCTTAAAGATCTTTAACAATTCCTGTAATGCTAATGCCGTACCATCCTGAAAAATCGACCATGTAATTGTTATGCAATACAATCTAAATAATAATCCTATAGCATGAAAATGAAAATAAGAATACAATATTCAAAATCATTTCAGATATGATTGATAATTGAAAACAACAATGCAAGAAACACTTTTTTTCATTACCTATTCTTGGAACCAAAAAACAGCACTTATTTTTATATATTTGTAGGACAGGTCTCAGATAAATTCTTGATTATTTCTATATGTACTTGGGTCGAACTAAGAATCTCATTGGCAAAGACATTTGCTGCCAAACACCACTTTGGTAACAATATTGGACAAAGTATGATATTTTTTTTTTTTCAGCCAAGGGATCTAACAAGCAAAAACTTCCACATGGTAACATGCTAAACATGAAACTACCGTCCAGCTTTAAAAGGCCTAATTGACTTTTGGTAAATACATAATTAAAACATCAATCACTTCACTTAAGACAAACACACATCATTACATGAGATTGCAAGTGTATTGTAACGTTTCCAAGTTACGGCTGGAAATTACAATACGGTAAATTTGTTAAGCCTGTTTTAGGCAACAATGACAAACTCTTACTTTACAACATTAAATGCTCTGAGTAGGAAGCTATTGCAAATGTAAATGATCAAGAAAGAATTAATAAATGTTTTACAAACCTGAATTCTTGTTTCTGTTGCTGCCAGGAAGCCTTTGACAACTTGGTTTATCAGATCAAAAGCAAAATTATCTTCACAAATATTATGATGGAACTTTGCATTGTCTGCCTTGGGATCATTTGTGGTCAGCTCTAACCTGATATCAAGTAAGTTGTAATTACAATGCAAGTTCTTATTATATTTTTTATAACTACAAAACCAATGATTTTACATGCAATTTTTTATTTTTGAAACCAATGACAATACAAGCATTGACTACAAAAAAAATCAACTACTGTAAATTCAAAAATTATTACGTTGTTTTTCATTACTACATAAATGCGACAGGGTAATATCGCAATAATCTAAACTCGCATTTTGATATCATTTGTATGAATTTAACAAGATTTTTCTCAATATGGCAAACATCAAAATCACATCTATAATACTAAAATTACGAGGTCCAATTTGTCAGCCGTCATCACGTAAAAATGACGAATCAAAGAATTCAACTTTATATATAACTAATATAGTACAAAGGTGTAGATTAAAAATTACACCACTCCAGGCCCTTTTGTTATCCACGTAATTAATATTGCCAATAATTAAGAAGTTCCGGGTCGAGTCTGATACCGATACCAATAGTATATTCACCTGTTACCGATTACCTTATCTGTACGTTCCGCATCTGACAGGCGCACCACCAAACGGTGTATTCAGGATTAATATGCTATATAGTATTACACGGGTCATAATCACAGGGTTGACACTACTTAATTGTCAAATTGTTACCTATTGAAGTATTTTAATCAGTTAGACTTTCTATGATAACAATACGAATACTAAAAATCTGGACTAAAATAAGGTATATAGGTACAGTTTTCAATTTGTTAGCGGGCATGACGTAAAACAGCGAATCAAAGAATTCAATATTTATAACTAATATAGGACAATGATGTTGATTAAAAAATACTCCATTCCAGGACCTTTTGTTTTCCTAATAATTAATATTATCAATAATTGATAAGTTCCAGTTCGACGGGTTCAAACAGAAAGATTTGAAAGCAGAGAAAACTGTGTATCTTATAATCAGCATGACTTTATCAGATGACAATACTAATACTAAAATAAGACTTGCGCATAGTTATATACTTTAATTCAGTCACGGACCCGCGATATACGGGTGTGTTTTAGTTTTAGTTTAAAATGACAAAATCACAATTATAAATGCACACAAAAATTTCTGAATTTACAGTATCATTTTTTTTAATCAAGGAAATAAAGAGTTAAACAAGAACAATTTATCTTTTATTAATCTATAGCTATTTTACTTGAATTGAACATAAAACACTTAAAAAGTGTCAGTACCTTCCAGGATCTATGGCACCAAGTTCTCCTATACACTCAGCATACAGTATCTGTGCTCTGCTGTCAGAATCTCTAGAACCACTCAACAACTGAAAAACATTCATTCTGAATAATAAATATGCCATACATCATTCAGTTATTTGATTTCTTTTTCCTGCAAGTGGTATTTTAATTTCTTTGGCTAAATGATCTTTAAGAAAATAATAAGCTGAAGAAAAAAATATGATGAGACAGGATTCCAACAAAGCTTCCATCATAATGACTGTATCAGTTTCATTAATTGAGCTTGAAATTGGCCATTAGTAAATGTACTGAACTTACCACAGAAACAATCTTTGATACAATAGGATCAGCAGTCTCATTACCTATCACAAACTGGTATAGTGCTTCCTGTAATACATATAATATGTTCAATGACATTGTTTTACTTAAAAATACACATTTCCATTGTAATACAAATATATTTCAACATTAAACTTTCAGATTTGTGACTTATCCATGAGGAAATGGGTGTATGATATTAACATCAAATCAATTAAAAATTCCAAAGACTCTTCTTTCAATGGCATCATCAATGATTTTCAAATTGTTCAACATAACTGACCAAGTTCATTTCATTTAAGGAGGCTTGCGGGTACAAAAAAATCAGCCAAAAATTAAACATTTGTTTTTTCATTACAAATTTTATTTATTACACTATTAGTTATTACTTTATAGTATGGTACAAAAATCATACAGACAAATCGATTTGGTTTGGCCACAGGTGACTTTAATAATGTTTATATCATTGAAAAAGCTGGAAATTATCTCCCTTTGGTGGAAAAATGTCATTTTTTGACGTTTAAATTGAAATATCTTTTTTAACTCATCAGTGACCTATATTTTTTATTATTGTTTTCAACAAGCTGTACATAAACTAAATGATTGTAAAATTTAAGTGATTTCTGTAATTTAGTTCTTTTCTTATTTCGATATTACCAATATTTCTCCTATTAGTTCAACAGAAAAAAAGGACATTAACAGAAATGTATGTTTCTTTTGGAGGCAGATTGTGAGCTTAAATGAATGGTGTCCTCATATTTTTATTTATATTTCTATTAGGTATAAGATAAAGTTGATTTAGACCCGCGAGCCCTTTAAAATGGTTTTGTTGCACCTGCTTTTATTATAGAGGGAAATGGTATCGTGTACCTTTCTACACGAGTATGCATCTGTTTTATCAAAATTTGTTGATTTGTCTTAATTTTGGTGTTTGCCTTATGGTAAGGACACTTCCACATCACTGAAACATATGCATAGCCTTTTCTAAGCTTGTGTTGTTTGTTTGCTGCCTTATTCATGTTTACCTTCTAATTCAATTATCTTTTAAAATTCAATTTATACATCTTTTTTGTTTCAAATAAAACAATAAAAAAAAGAGAAATACTTACTTTTTCATCACGAAGTAGGTTCTTCAATTTTGACAGAGCATGAAGTCTTACATCCAAGCTTTCATGTGTAATTCCCTTCATTGAGTGATCCAGTCTGGTCCTCAAATCTGATTGGCTAAAAAAGAAATAATATATTATAGGTAGACAGGGAAAAAATTAGTCTTAATTGAAGGATTCCTATGCTTTGATAAAATATAGAAATAATTAATATTTTTTACCCGCCTTTTTAAGAAAATTCAGCCTGCAAAAACTTGCCAATTACTATGTTATTTTAACTTCTAACTAAGCTGCTACTCTATAGTAGGGAATTCTTTTTACACAAAGATTACACAAAGAATATCTAGGAATTCAAATCAAACATATCAAGATATGGAGTTGTCCATGCAAGTAATGTGATGGACATGAAATCTACTTTTAATGTAAATATTTTATACAAACTAAAATGTGGGACTATTTCGAGAAACTGTGCATATAAATATTGACATGTTGGTGTTAATGTGGACTTCAAGAAATTCTTTAGTTCACATCTACTTCAAATAATTGAAATGGCTTACATGTGGAAATCTGGTACCTACCTAGAAGATCCCTCTGTGTACTGTTTTAGTATATCATTAGCAACAGCCAACTCTGGTATATCAGGCAGGAAGTAGACCTCATGAAAGTGAACTGATAATGTCTCCCTAAAGTAATCATATTCTTTATAAAACATTACATACATAAATACTTCATTAATTAGGGGATAACTGTATTTTATTTTAAGTTTTGATGGCATCAATTTGTGATTTGATGGTTGCAAATAAAGTTAACTGATTGCTTTAGCAACCTCAGTGGTTTAAAAAACAAAAGCAGCCTTTGTTAGAAACTAAGTTTGTATGATACTTCCTATTGAAAAAGCATATCAAAACTATTCAAAATTCAAACTCCATGAAGACACTCTGTTCTAAATTATGACATGTCTTTTTGTAGTTAACAACCATTTGATGTATTATTAATATTGAAAGGTTTAAGCAAGGAACAATTTTGATTATTTAGTTTTTATATGAAGTGTTCTCAGCTGTTTGTAGCTTTGACATTACAATAAGATACTTCAAACTCATATGTAACCGACACTAAAAAGGCAGTAATCATAATACTTATCATACTTAACAAGGCATTCCTAATATTTTTAGCTAGATACAACTTGAACTAGTATATACCAAATATATTTAATTGGTATAAGGGTGTAGGCAAATGAAAGTTAAAAGTATATTTTTGAAGGAACATAACCCTTTCTTTAGAATCTTTCACCTTAATTGATTTTCATTGAACTGTGGAAGTAAATAAAACAATTCCTACTTACCTGTTCTCTACTATCATGAAGTTGAAAAGTTCTGACACCTGCTTTGGTAATGAATTTAACAAAGGGAGGAGTGTGGCAATGATCTGTGACATCATCTGTCCAAGAAACGGAGTTTCTAAACTGAAACAGAAATTGAAGTCAACTTTACATGGTTTTTTTAAATCATATCAAATTCATCTACCTAAAATTCATATATTTCAAACTGATTTATACACTCTGTGCAATGAAATCTATATCTCGTCCATAATAAAGTGCATACTAAAATAATTATTGAATATTTTAACTACTTCCAAAATCATGAAATCCCTAACATAAAAATAATTTTAAAGTATTCTTTACTCAACAAAATTTTTCAAATTTAATAGATTATTAACCAATATTTGGTGCTCACCCATTACTATATTTGTAATATAAATGGTAAAAGTTCACATTTCAATAAAAGTACTTTCCATTATATTTACCATCTAAACCATGTTTCATAAATTGACCAATTGAAAGCTAACCTTTTAACAAAACAATCCCAGGCTTTACATGATATCTCCTGTATATCTCTGTCTGTGATCTGTAATCCTATCCTCAGTGTGTTCACAATCTTATATCGTATCATACCAATGTGTTTTCTACCCATCAGTCTGATAATGGCTGTCAAACTTTCTAATGTCTAAGAAACAAAACATAAAGAAGTATTTTCTAAATAATCAAGATTGATCTATTACAGAGTACTTTTCCTTTTTTAAAAGAAACAGTCTAAAGCCAGAATTACAAAGAGCAAAGCTCATAAAAGGATAATCCGCCAGCCCCTTATTTACATCTTACTGTATAAATTATCAACGTCATTCTTGCGAACTTATGCCCCAATGGGGATGAACAGGATAAGTAAATAAGTCATTATTGCAGACAGACATTCCAACCTTATATGTGACGAGTTTTCGAAATCTTTCTTTTCCTGGTGGTCATTGAAGAAATCTGCTGGTCCTTGCTATTATTTCTATTGCTAAATACCAAAATTGTAGTTGTCCTTTGGAAATTTTGGTGGTTGAAACCTTCGGACCACCACTTTTCAAGAATTCTGTTCATGACATATCCTCTGCTGATCAACAGATATTTAGTTGGAATATTAAAGTGTGCTTCACCTTGCTGACAGACGTTCAAACATTTTCTGTTACTACAATATACATGTTTCAAGTAAAACTTATTATGCAACATAAAATGACGTGTATTGATTTACCAATTTCTTATCTTCTAGAGGAATGTTGTTATTCAATAGCTGTAAATCAAAGAATCCAATCACACCAAGTAGTTTAGGCTGTAAATAGTCTGCCTGAAATTATAACGTGGTTAAACCTAAATGATGGTCTAGAAAATATTCAATTGAAAAAGACGAATATTGCATGGCTGCTTTTATACTTCACTGATGAGTCTTTCATAGTTGAAACGGATGTCTTGTGCAAATACAGAATTTAAATCCTGGTATCAATGATTAGTTTATTCACACTAGAATATGCTTATCAAGTAATGGAATTAAGTAGTAAGTGTTTTTATTGGTTGGGAATGACAGCTTCTATTTATGCTTTCACATAATTTCCTTATTGAGGTAACAGAACAGGAGCATCTTAGGTAACCCAATTAAAACTGCTACCTTTAACCAGCATATCCACCATACCTTGTAATTTTGGGATGAGATTAATAAAATGAAGCTTTTTGTAAGATATATGTTGACCAACAACCCCACTAAAGTCCCCTACAAGAAATTTCAGAATGTATTAAGTTTGTATCATAACCATCCTGTTCATCTGTTTGAATCAGCAAGCATGTTTAAGCGATACATGTGGAAAGATTAAGATGTATAATTTGGTAAGTGGTGCTTGTATTGTTAAGTAATTGTTCTATTCAGCTTGTACATACCATTTCTGCTGATGTCATTGTCTGTGGTTCTTCATATCCCTGAGTCTTTACACATTTAGATAATACAGTCAGTCCACTAAACACCTAAAATTTGTAATCACATAAAAGTAAATTATTGTACGAGTTTCTTCAGGGGCAACATAACAAAAGCTACATTGATATTTTAATATAATTTTCCTTTCGCATATATTTATAGCAAGATTACTAACTTTCTCCTAACAATATGAACATTTAAATATTCAAAATGATATCAAACTGTTCAAACACAAATGGTGGGATTTATTCTATTAACCATTCAACAAAAAGTTTGTCCATACAACATCATCAACATTTAGTTGGCAACTTATCATTCATTTAAAGCATCCTCCTCTTTTTTTTTTATCATTACTTAAATGATTTGTTTCAAGACTGAATTTTTAATTTAAGAGCATATTGATATAATAAATATTAACCTTTTGATAATGTGTACCCAGATGTAGGAGTAACTCATTATGTGTTGTCTGAAACTGACATCTTAGTAACTGTTCCATGTCAAATGCTGTCTCTTTCTGAAATGTAAAAATGATTACATTACATGTAAACTTTTTATTCAAAGGTTCATCTTAATTAATATATCAATATGATTATTCAAAAATTTGTTAAAAAAGTTGTTATTAAAAATATGTAAAAATTAGTTGTTACTTAAAAATATGTTTAAAAAGTTCAAAAAAAGTTATAAGATAAATATCATCTATGAAAAACAGAAGATGTATTGTCAATGAGACAGAAATATAGTATCTTAGAAAACAACTTCTGATCAGAACAGGATTTCATTTATTTTTTAATCACATTTCTTTTCTCTGTTTTTTTCACCTGTAAGAACTTCATAGCTTTTCCTTGTTCTGCCTCTTGGAAGTAGATAGCTATATAAGGAAATATATACTTAATATTCTCCATCATTATCTTCTTCCTGTTCTGTAAGTAGATCAAACAAATATTCAAATGCAACATCATTTGTAACACTCATTTTGATTGGATAACTTCACCAATTTTCATGGCATTAATTCACAATTTTTCTTTGCATATTTCGAAGCAAATAAATAAGGGATTTTTTTCTGCATTGTATGCACTTCACAAAATAGACATTATTTCCACTCTAACCAGTTCTAGAGGTTGTCTTAAACTTACAGAGTTGCGTGAGTTTTTGATCACTGTTGAAGACTTACTGTAACTTTGGAGATGAAAAAAAGATCAATATGAAAGTGCTGTTCCTTTGCTTTCTGTGTTTTTTGTTGTGCATGTACTGATTTTGTGTCATGGATGGATACCCACTATCCTTTATTTCTATTATGAAACCCATTCTTACCAATCCTAAAGTGTTTTGCTCTTGGAGAGTCTATTGTCCTTCAAAATTACAGAAAAATAACAAATATACTTATATTCCAACAATTGTGTCAAAGATTGAGTCATAACACTTACTGGGAGATCAACCAGCACTGATATCTTCTTCAATAAATTAGATGCCTCTGGTGTTGCTATGCTCACTAAGTGTGGTACTATAAATTTGTTGGCTGACTGAAACAAATACACATTTAAAAGTAAATCATTCATTATCAAAATTAAAAACAAGAATGCCAAGGTTGTCAAGCATCTTCCACTTGTATTTCAAGATATTTTTTAAACAAGAAGGTATCTGACAGATCTGAAAAGCTCTTTCAACTCATCACTGCCAAGCTGCTAAGTATATATAACTCCATTCTGTTTAGTACTTTTTTTTAAGAACAAATGTGCTCAAAATTGACTTGAGAAATCTGTGACAAAAATTTTCAAGTTCACAGCACAGCATAATAATTTCATATAATTACAAGTATGTGCTATCCTGATATCAGTATAAGTATGAGTTATCCTATTTCCAGTACAAGTAGGAGCTATCCTGATATCATTACAAAAATGAGCTATCCTTAAATCAGTGCAAGTATGAACTATCCTGATATCATTACAATGACCTATATTAGAACCATGATATCACTTTACCTGTAAAAATCTTTTATCATCAGGGAAGTCTAGAACCTTGGTTACATCTTTCAGGATATCTGTAGCAGCATCAGCATCATTACAGGATAACATTTTCTGGTGCATGGCTTCAGCCAAGAACTGTAAACATGGTTAAAGTTAAAATCTCAATTGAAATAATAAGTTTTAGGCCAAATGATAAATAAATATCCTGTGATAATTCTTTCCTGTCGGATAATAGTTCACTAATGAGGGCCTGTAACATGAAAAACATACAAAAATGATGAAAGATTCCTATCAAACCTTTCATTTTATCTTAGGTTTTGTTTACTTGTCTATATTCCAAGAACAAAGGAGTGTGTACAGTAAAAGACTCAAATAACTCTTCAACTATTTTCAATCATTACCAACTTGCGTTTACTTGTTAATTAACCAAATGCCTATGCAAGAACTTATAGATAAAACTGGCACAAAAACTGATATATGCCTTATAAATGAAGCAAATACTTTTTTTTCAACTAGAATTTATAGAAAATACTTTTTTGAAAGACGTTTATGTTAAAAAAAATACTAAGCACAAATATGAGCCAAATAAATATGCTAAATATGCTAGGTGTAATCTACAATGATAGTTTGGTATTTCACTGCTACTAACTTTAGTTATTCTAACATAATTGTTGCAATATGTTACATCTTTAAAACTACAAGGTCTAGGTCAAATAAACAATGAACTTTAACCTTACTTTACAGATAGGTAGCCTGGATCTCATGAAAAGATCTTGTGTCTTCATTTTTTTGTACTGGGCAACATACTTCAACTGAAATAAATAGAGTTCCTAGATTGTGTAATATTGCAATATCAATATGTGGTTTCAATTAAACTTCATATGGTTTCAAATTCTACATTTAATCTACATTGTACTTTGATTTGTATCTTTACCTTAATTTTAATGAGAAGTTGTACTACATATTTGATTTCAATTCTATTAAAATGTCTGGTTTCAAAAATAATATGAACTTTGAAGTTCAAACAAAATTTCAATATGTGGTTTCAATTATACAAAAAGTGTAAAACAAAATCAATATCTTGTTCTGAATATTATTCCTTCCTATTGTATCCCTCTGTACAAAAAATATGGTACAGAGATCAAGTACCTTGACCGATTCATAGAAAACTTGGTTAAAGCTTCATTACACACCTGTTCAAAAGCCACAGCGGCAATAAGTGGTATAGGGGATATCATACTCTCCAACAAATTCAGTATCACTACCAATAACTGCTCATTTTCTGCTATTCTGAAATTTACAAATATAATAACATATACAAAATCTATGAATTATAATTCATCTGATGATTTATCTTTAATAAAATTATTTGAAAATATATTTAGTAAAGGGAACCTTAAAGATAATTTCATATATCTTTAATAGATTTCAAGATTTCAAAATAAAAGGTATTGTACATGTATGCACTGACAAACTTCCAACTTATATAAAAGATTATAGAATCCATATTCTGCTATAAGAAACCAAGAAAAAAGTTATTCTGATGGAGAAGAAAAATTCAAATAGAGAAAAAAAAAAAATTTAAACAGATAAAAAATAATCAAAAGATGCACAACTACACCTAGCAAATGCCACTACAAACTTTTAATGCTTACCTGCCGAACTGAGCAAGTGTTAGAACAATAGTTTCCTGAAGCCTGATATTCTGTTCCATACATGCTGCATAGTAAGCTTCCTTTAGTTTGGTCACGATTCTTTGGTTTGTCTCATTACAATTTTCACCAACTAGATATGGCACAACTTTACTGAAAAAAATCTGAACAGATTCATTTCAGAGTTTGCAATGAATCACATATTGATAAGGTCTACTTACGATGGAAATATTTCTTGAAATTCAGAAATCAAATCAATGATTAAATTTCGTTTGTTTCGTGGAAAGAATATATCCATCAATTTAAAACCCCAACAAAAATTTAACCTTCATATTAATATCCCTACTATTTAATGGAAACCACAAAATTAAATCCCCATGAAATCTTATAAAGAGACAAAACCACCACATTTTAACCCCATGAAATTAGTGTATCTACAGTAGCTACGAGAGAATAGATGATAAAAGAACTTACCTAAAACTAACTCTGATATTATAATCAGGATCAACAAGGACATTAAGAGCTGTATCTAACATACTGACTATTGTAGAACTTTTGGCTCTCACTCCTATATGTCCAAACATTCTCTTCAAACTCTCTATAATACCTATAACATAACAGAAAAACAGCAACAATATAAATAGCATTGATAAAACTAAATCTATGAAAACAAGAATGTGTCCATAGTACACTGATGCCCATCAATTTATCATTTTCTATGTTTAGTGGACCATAAAATTGGGGTAAAAACTCTAATTTGGCATTAAAATTAAAAAGATTGTATCATATAGGAAACATGTGTGATAAATTTCAACTTGCTTGGACTTCAACTTGAAAAAAAAATGGATAATAAGATGTTAATTCTCTCACTTTTCTTGATTGTAGTATCATCCGATGACAGTAATGTGAGATAAGGTACAAACATATTTGGATCCACTAGGTTGGGTCTGCTCTTAGAGGCATTGTTTGACTGCTCATCTGAAAATCAATTACAGGATATATAATATACAACAATACATTAAGGTATATTGTAGCTACCCCCAAAGCATTTAATTTTCACACCTATGCTGTTATTCCAGTAAAGTCTTCTTTATCATGTTCATTTATAACCTTTCATTTTCCTTTTCTAACTATTCCTTCCAACTTTCTTTACTTTAAACTTGAAAAATTGACAATTTCAAGCAATTTTTAATAAAACTGATGATTTATGCAATTTTTAATACCTTTCAAGTTGTCACAAGACAAACACTGTATCTGAAATAACTCATAAAAAGGATTTTTCAACCCATCAGATTTGTACCTGAAACAGAAATCATTTATAATAATTTGTAATAATGAATGATTTATCACAAGAATTCATGACCAGAAAACATGATCAAACATCATTTTGAAACTAATAAAAATTTAAAACTTTATACCATATGCATCATACTTCGTAACAACTTATTATTTCTTTGTAAAAGCATTGTCAATTCACTAGCATTTCAAAATTAATATATGCAATAGCTGTTGTGTTCTACTGGAAACAAACTTATATTTGATTTATTCCTTGTTAACCCTCTCCAGATGACTTTGCTTTAATTATTTTTCGAGATTTTCTTGTATTTATACAACATTAGATTAAAGTTTGACATTAACACTCTGATTTATATTCCCTTTCATTTTCTAGTCACCAAAATCACCAAAATAAATTGATCTGGATAATTTAAATGGTTTACCGTATCTGGCAGTTTTGTTACACTTATGTCATAAATAAACCATTCTGTTGCATGATGTATATGTTTTTTTCCTATTTATCATTAAATGAAAATCAAAAACATCTTATATTCCAAATGACACATAAGTATCTTAAATGTTTGATAGCTATGAATTCATAAAATGTTGATTACCTAAGAACAGCCTTCCTGCAAACTACACAGGCTAAAATCCCTACATTATTGGCCAATGATAACTGAACTTCTCTGCTTTTATCGTCTATAACAGGACTGAAATGAAAAAAAAAGTTTTTTTTTTTTAATTTGATGTCATAGAAACAAATTTCAATTATGTTAGTATATATAAACAAATATCAAAATGAAATATAAAAGATATAATATTTTTTAAGTTTGACATTTAATAACTAAAATGCTCCATGATTTTATTAACAAATAATGTCAACATGGTCAAACATTTCACAAATTCATTGAAGTTATCTAAACATAAAAGTTGAACCTCTGTTAACTGGAAATCTCTGTAACTTTATACATTTATTTCCCGTGCCTGAGGGAGATATGAAGATTTGTTCACCCAAGAATATTGATTTTTCGAGGGTGAACAAATCTTCATATCTCCCGAGGCCAAGGAAAATGAATGTTTTATTCCACTGCCTTAGCTTTGTATACTATCTGAACTTCAAGTATTAGTTTGCATACCGGCATTTTTTTGCCACTTATTCGCTTGTTTTTATTACTAAACACGACATACATATTGATAAACAGTACTGATAAACATTAATTATTTAATTAGTCTTTTTGTTTTAACGTCTGAAATAATTTTAACACGATAATGATATTTGCTAAAGCTATTTAGAAAATAAGAAGTTCAAGACGTTATGTACAAAAACCGCGTGTAACATCGCACGATTTAGTTCCGACATGTCAGAGGGAAATATGATCCTCAGAGGTGAATATGAAGTTTTGTTTGACAGCACGTGTGAAAGTTTCAACCAATCAGATGTTGATTTCGCTATCAAAATCAACATGCAGTGGAATTAAATGTATACCTTACCTGATAAGATCATGAACAAGATGGTTGGCATTAGGTCCTAGATGTAGAAGTAAGGTTGGGAAAGATGTCATGGCTGTATTTCTAATCTGCCAATCTGTGTCAGACTAAAAGATTTAGAAAACAATATTTTATTACATACACAATCTTTCATCTTTTTCAACAAATTTTAAAAATCTAATAACTCCTTCACCACTGTATAAAAGATAAATAAAATTTGTGTTTAAAGAGTGTTGTTAAATATGATTTGTTTTACTTTTCTTCACACTTTAAAGAATTCTATTATAATTTCTTTATTCACAGAAATAATGCAGTTTTCTTTAGAAGAACTTAAACAAATTTCTCCCAAATAGCCTGTTTTTCCAAATTAATATGGATTTTTAGATTAATTTTTCAATAAAAAAAATCAGAAAATCAAAATTATGAATTTTCAAAATTTTTCATATGATTCATTTCAGCATTTATGGTCCATATTTACTACCATTCTAGTTTAATAGTTATGTGAAAATATTAGTTGGTTATTTCTTAATATTCCAAAACTGTACAGAGAAAAATACTCCAGTAAAAATGATGGCTTCAATGTATTTAGATTCATCAAATGTATCTCTCTCGTTTTGGAATATTTGTCATATAAAATAAATGCCTATCACATTCTGAAATCTATTTAATGGTTATTATATACATAAAAGTGACAATATATCATTTTCAAAACTGTCATGACCTATACAGGGATTGAAGAGTTTGCATATTATCTGACACATTTGCTAATTAGTTTACCATTAAAGTGGTGTTCATCAATAAAGACTTTGATACTAACAAACTTACAAATGCCTGCTTGAAGACGTGAACCCTCCATTTAGGTGACATGTCTTTGGGAAACAATGCCAATCCTTCAAGCAATCTGCATTTCACTGATAATTCTATAAAAAATTAAAATGTATATGTATTGACTGTAAATAACAAGCTGCTGAAACAGGAGCTTAACGTGGAAAATGATTCAACTAATGCTTAATAATAAGCCACAAAAAATGAAATGGGTTTGGAGAGACCCTGTTGTGTTTTGTACTTTTTTTCTCTTTTTTTGTAACCACTAGTTGTTTCATCAAAATGCAGGATAATATTTTCCTATCAAAACAAAATAAACCTTTCCTCAACACTTTCATACCTATTTTGTCTGACAAGTTCCTTGCTACATTGGCTATTTCCTTAGCATGGTCTGGTTTCAAGTCATACCAAGAGGGATCATTCTAAAACAAATATTTCAAAATTTCAGTATCTACAAACATTGCATGTCTCTTGCTTCTAAGTAAATGTTATTACTAAAAGGTCTACAAAAATGACTTAGATGAAACCATTTTATTGCCAATTTTTATCATTTTTACGTTAAATGTGTCAACAATCAAATTTACACTTATCTAAGACATGTTCTTACATATGAATCTTTAATCAGAAAATAACATAGGACAGCATTGACTTTCAGCTTGTTGTCACATTTCGGTGTTTAGTGAACCACCAATTTTGGCAAGAACTCAGCATATATTCTGAGAAGTTCACATCATAATAAATATGTGAACTAGGTTTCAAGTTGATGTGACTACCACTAAATGGTTGACTACCCTTAACCAAAATTTTAGCCAGATACAGGACAGACAAACAGACAGACAGACAGAAAGACACATTCAAACCTAAAAATCATTTTATAATTGGAATACATTCTTAAATTGCCAAACAACAAGAAGTAATTGTAACAGGATGCTGTTACGAAGTCTCCCAAACAAAGCTCCGATAACTCCCCATTCATATGGTCCCATGTTCATTTGATTTGATTTTTTGTCCCATACAAGAATATATATGGCTTACGAGTAGGGATCTCCACCATTTACAAGTTTTCAAACAGGAGGGGGTGGTGGTGACCCCCGGGACTTTACCTACATTTCAATCGATTTGTTTTATTGTCCCCTACAAGAAAATATATGGTTTAGGGGTGGGATCTGGACCGTTTACAAGATAATAGTACATACTCAAATTGAACGGGGTGGGGTGACCCCCAGGAACTTCCATCTAATTTGATGTGATTCGTTTTATTGTCCCATACAAGAATATATATGGTTTAGGGGTGGGGATCTGGACCGTTTTCAAACAAGAGGGGTTGGGGTGACCCCCTAGGGACTTCCCTTTTATTTCATTTGATTTGTTTTATTGTCCCCTACAAGAATATATATGGTTTAGGGGTGGGGATCTGGACCGTTTACAAGTTTTCAAACAAGAGGAGGTGGGGTGACCCCCTAGGGACTTCCCATTTATTTCATTTGATTTGTTTTATTGTCCCCTACAAGAATATATATGGTTTAGGGGTGGGGATCTGGACTGTTTACAAGATAATAGGACATTCTCAAATTGAACGGGTGGGGGTGACCCCAGGAACTTCCATCTAATTACATGTGATTTGTTTCATTGTCCCATACAAGAATATATATGGTTTAGGGGTGGGGATCTGGACCGTTTACAAGTTTTCAAACAAGAGGGGTGGGGTGAACCCCTAGGGACTTCCCTTTTATTTCATTTGATTTGTTTTATTGTCCCCTACAAGAATATATATGGTTTAGGGGGGGGGATCTGGACCGTTTACAAGTTTTCCAACAAGAGGGGGTGGGGTGACCCCCTAGGGACTTCCCTTTAATTTCATTTGATTTGTTTTATTGTCCCCTACAAGAATATATATGGTTTAGGGTGGGGATCTGGACCGTTTACAAGATAATAGCACATTCTCAAATTGAAGGGGGTGGGGATGACCCCCCAGGGCATCCCCCTATATTTCATGTGATTTATTTTATTGTCCTATAATCATTTCTGAAGACTGCATGTATCTATCACTTATAGTTTTCAAGTTATATTCATTTAAAAAAATTTGAAAATAAAATCCCATAGGGTTCTATAGTAAAACCCTCCTTGCTTTCTACCCCCCAAAACACCCCTTAATAGACCCCAATGCACAAACGAAAGATTGATGGCTCACCTAGACATATTAGTCTACCATTTTATGAAATCCTAAGTCAATCTGACAAGCGGTTTTGGAGAAACGCTGCGGACAAGTTCATTTTTTAAAGCGGCGGAAGAAGAAGAAGAAGAAGAAGAACTAGAATTGCCATTGCAAGCAATAGCGGATGTCACCCTTCCCCAAATTGCCACTAAGCGGCAGCCATTTCAAAATTGTTTAACAGTGAATGCACATATACACATGGCAATCATTTTCTGTAAATTTTCAGAACTTTCAGAGCATTTGATTAATTTCACATTTCTCCTGCTTCCATGGTAACGGCAGCCATTTTGAAAATTTCAAAGTCAAATGTCTCATATTTACTTGCCAGTGAACAATAATACCAAGTTTCATTAAGTTCAAAGCATTTTGAGAATTTTTTCTTTTTTGCAGTTTCCATGGCAACGGTGGCCATTTTGGAAATTCAAAAGTCAAAAGTCTCATCCACACTTGCCAGTCAACAATCATATTAAGTTTCATCAATTTTGGAGCATTTTGAAAATTTTGAAATATTTGATCCTGTATCCATGGTAACATAGTAGTTCCAATGATTGTCAAAATCATTCAAAACCTGTATATAATGGACAACTATAATGCATAGTAATTTGATGATTTTAAGTTCAAGCATACCAAAGTTATTCACCAAACCCGGAAGTTTTTGAAGCATTTTGACCTTTTTGCATTGTTTCCATGGAAACGGCAGACATTTTGGAAATTCCAACGCCAAATTCCTCTTTTACCAAAGTCGCTCATCGTTATTCTACAGTTTCAAAAAAATTGGAGCATTTTCATATTTTTTAAATTTTTGGTGTAGTTTCCATGGCAACATAGTAGTTCCAATGATTGCCAAAATCATCCAAAACCAGTATATGGCTGGCACCTACAATGTATTAAAATATGATGATTCTGAGTTAAAGCATCTCCAAATAATTCACCAAAACCAAAAAGTGGAATTTTTCACATTTGTTCCGTTTCCATGGAAACGGCGGCCATTTTTTTACCATTCCATAGTAAGGTGCACAACTTCAGATGGGGGTCCTCATTATAGTAGAGTTCCATCAAGATTGGTTCCATTTTACTCCAAAAAACCTGACGGACAAAAAAAGGTGGAAGAATAATAATAACTAGAATTGCCATTGCAAGCAATAGCGGATGTCACCCTTCCCCCCATTGCCACTAAGCGGTAGCCATTTCAAAAACTTTTAACAGTGAATGCACATATTTGCATGGCAATACATCTTTCTGTAAATTTTCAGTACATTCAGAGCATTTTCGAAAATTTCACATTTTTGCTGTTTCCATGGCAACGGCAGCCATTTTGAAAGTTTCAAAGTCAAAAGTCTCATCTCTACTTGCCAGTTAACAATAATATCAAGTTTCATAAAGTTCAAAGCATTTTATAAATGTTTGACTTTTTTGCAGTTTCCATGGCAACGGTGGCCATTTTGGAAATTCCATCTTCAAAAGTCCCATCCAGACTTGCCAGTCTACAAACAAATTAAGTTTCATCAATTTTGGAGCATTTTAAAATTTTTGAAAATTTTGACATTTGTGATGGTTCCTATGGCAACAGAGACCATTCCCAAAATTTAATGGCATATACCACATTGGTACATTGGAGGGACCATACCATCAAAGTTTCGTTAAATTTGACCTACCATTTTAAGAAAGTAAATGCCACTTTAAGGTTTTTGGACCATTTTGACCTGTTTTGCATTGTTTCCATGGTAACGGCAGACATTTTCAAAATTCCAACGCCAAATTCCAATTCTACCAATGTTGCTCATCGTTACAGTGAAGTTTTTTAAAATTTGGAGCATTTCCATATTTTTGAAATTTTTGGTGTAGTATCCATGGCAACATAGCAGTTCCAATGATTGCCAAAATCATCCCAAAGCAGTATATAGTGGGCACCTACATTGTATTAAAATCTAAAGATTTTAAGGTTAAGCATTCTCAAACAATTCACCTAACTCCAAAATTATATTTTTTTCACCATTTTTCCGTTTCCATGGTGATGGCAGCCATTTTTTTAGTGCCAATATTGAAAAGCAACAGGAAAGTCAGGGTTCCTTGTTATAGTGCACCATCATTCAGATTGGTTCCTTTGGCTCTGAGAAAGCGAGCGGACAAAATTAGGTGGAAGAAAAATAATAATAACTAGATTTGCGATTGCAAGCAATAGCGGATGGCACCCTTCCCCTATTGCCAGGTGAGCGGTAGCCATGGTAACGGCGGCCATTTTGGAAATTCCAAACTCAAAAGTCAAGTCTACATTAGCTGAGCAACATTTGTTATAAGTTTCAATAAATTTGAAGCATTTTGATTTTTTTTGTATTTTTGCTGTTTCCATGGTAACGGCGGCCATTTTGAATATTCCAAAGTCAAATCCCCGCTGCAATTTTTCCCCTCCACAATCATATACCATTTAATGTCTCTAGAATAAATTAAACATTGATGTTCTAGAATGTTCTGTGAAAATTCAAAGTTTTGACCTTTTTGCATTGTTTCCATGGTAACAAGAGCGATTTTGGAAATTCCAACGCCAAATTCCACATCTTCCAATGTTGCTCATCGTTACTGTGAAGTTTCATTAAGTTTGGAACATTTTGAGATTTTTGAATTTTTTGGAGTAGTTTCCATGGCAACATAGTAGTTCCAATGAGTGCCAAAATCATCCAACACCTGTATATAGTGGGCACCTTCATTGTATTAAAATATAATGATTCTGAGTTAAATAGTATCCAAATAGTTCCCCAAAACAAAAAACGGTTTTTTTTCACATTTGTTCCGTTTCCATGGTAACGGCAGCCATCTTGAAAGTGCCACCCCCAAAAAGCAAATCTTCATCTGGTGGTTAACATTATGGTATAGTTCCATCTTCTTTGGTCCATTCACATTAGAGTTCCAGACTGGACAAAAATGTGTGGAAGAAAAATAATAATAAAAATAAAAACAAAAAGAAACGTAGAATAACAATATGTCACCCAAACTCCGTTTAGGGTGCCATAACTAGATTTGCGATTGCAAGCAATAGCGGATGGCACCCTTCCCCTATTGCCAGGTGAGCGGTAGCCATGGTAACGGCGGCCATTTTGGAAATTCCAAACTCAAAAGTCAAGTCTACATTAGGTGAGCAACATTTGTTATAAGTTTCAATAAATTTGAAGCATTTCGAAGTTTTTTGTATTTTTGCTGTTTCCATGGTAACGGCGGCCATTTTGAATATTCCAAAGTCAAACCCCCTCTGCAATTTTTTCCCTCCACAATCATATACCATTTAATGTCTCTAGAATAAATTAAACATTGATGTTCTAGAATGTTCTGTGAAAATTCAAAGTTTTGACCTTTTTGCATTGTTTCCATGGTAACAAGAGCGATTTTGGAAATTCCAACGCCAAATTCCACATTTTCCAATGTTGCTCATCGTTACTGTGAAGTTTCATAAAGTTTGGAACATTTTGAGATTTTTGAATTTTTTGGAGTAGTTTCCATGGCAACATAGTAGTTCCAATGAGTGCCAAAAATCATCCAACACCTGTATATAGTGGGCACCTACATTGTATTAAAATATAATGATTCTGAGTTAAATAGTATCCAAATAGTTCACCAAAACAAAAAACTGGATTTTTTCACATTTGTTCCGTTTCCATGGTAACGGCAGCCATCTTGAAAGTGCCAACCCCAAAAAGCAAATCTTCATCTGGTGGTTAACATTATGGTATAGTACCATCTTCTTGGGTCCATTCACATTAGAGTTCCAGACTGGACAAAAATGTGTGGAAGAAAAATAATAATAAAAATAAAAACAACTAGATTTGTAATTGCTAGCAATAACGGATGGCACCCTTCCCCCCATTGCCAGGTGAGCGGCAGCCATTTTCAAAATTCCAAAGTCAAAGAGCGCTTTTACACATTTTTATTAACATTGTTGTTAAATTTCATCTCATTTGGAGCATTTTGAAATTTTTGAAATTTTTGCTGTTTCCATGGTAACAGTTACCATTTCTAAAATTCCAAAGACAGGTGCCACATTGGTATATGCCATGTTACATATCCGTAAAGTTTCATTGGGATTGCTGCTATATTCTTCAAGAAAATGTAGCTTTTATGTGTTTTCCCATACGGTCAATGTTAAACTTTCGCCCGGTTTCCATGACAATGGCGGCCATTTTGGAACCTCTTGATATTGCATGCACATCTAGGCATGTCAGGTAACACTTCCACAAAGTTTCATCCACGTGGGTCTTATAATGAAGAATTTAGAATTTTGAAAATTTTTCACATTTTTGCAGTTTCCATGGAAACGGCAGCCATCTTGAACCATTCCATGGTGCCTGCAACTCTTCACCTAAGGGTCCTCAATATAGTAAAGTTCCATCAACTTTGGTCCATTGGATTTCAAGAAATCTCCTGGACAAAATGTGTGGAAGAAAAATAATAAAAACTAGAATTGCCATTGCAAGCAATAGCGGATGTCACCCTGGTCCGCCAATTGCCACTAAACAGCAACCATGGTAACGGCAGCCATTTTGGAAATTCCAAAGTTGAATGCCGCATCTGGATTTACAAGTTAACATTTCTGTAACGTTTCATACATTTTTGAAGAATTTTCAAAATTTTGCTACTTTTGAACAGTTTCCATGGCAACATTTGAAAATTCCAAAGTCATACTGCTGCTTCATATTGTGCCTCCCATAATATTATACCATCATATAACATTTAATGGCTGTAGAATTAATTTAACCCTAATGTTCTGGAATGTTCCATTACATTTTCACATTTTTGCTGTTTCCATGGCAATGGCAGCCATTTTTTTAATTCCAAAGTAAGGTGCACAACTACACATGGTGGTGAACATTATGGTATAGTTCCATCAAAATTGGTCCATTATATTCAGAGAACTAAGCTGGACAAAAAAGTGTGGAATAAGAATAATAAACTAGAATTGCCATTGCAAGCAATAGCGGATGTCACCCTTCCCCCAATTGCCACTAAGCGGCAGCCATTTCAAAATTGTTTAACAGTGAATGCACATATATATGCATGGCAATACATCTTTCTGTAAATTTTCAGTACATTGAGAGCATTCTAAAAAAATTCACAATTCTGCTGTTTCCATGGCAACGGCAGCCATTTTGAAAATTTTGAAGTTAAAAGTCTCATCTTTACTTGCCAGTTAACAATAATATCAAGTTTCATTAAGTTCAAAGCATTTAGAGAATTTTTGACTTTTTTGCAGTTTCCATGGCAACGGTGGCCATTTTGGAAATTCCAAAGTCAAAAGTCTCATCCAGACTTGCCAGTCAACAATCATATTAAGTTTGATCAATTTAGGAGCATTTTGAAATTTTTGAAATATTTGGTCCTGTATCCATGGTAACAGAAGAGTTCCAATGATTGTCAAAATCATTCAAAAGCTGTATGTAGTGGACAACTATATTGTGTAAAGATTTGATGATTTCAAGTTCTAGTATACCAAAATTATTTACCAAACCCTGAGGTTTTTAGAGCATTTTGACCCTTATGCACTGTTTCCATGGTAACGGCAGACATTTTGGAAATTCCAACGCCAAATTACGCATCTACCAAAGTTGCTCATCGTTACTATGAAGTTTCAAAAAATTTGGAGCATTTTGAAATTTTTGAAATTTTTGGGGTAGTTTCCATGGCAACATAGTGGTTCCAATGATTGCCAATATCATCCAAAACCAATATATGGCTGGCACCTACATTGTGATAAAATATGATGATTCTGAGGTAAAGCATCTCTAAATTATTCACAAAACCAACAACTGGAATTTTTCACACTTGTTCCGTTTCCATGGAAACGGCAGCCATTTTTTATGGTCTTAGACCCTACTGCAACCCGAAATTTTGTGTTCCTCCTTATAGTAAATTATCATTAAGATTGGTTCCATTTTACTCCAAAAAACCTGTCGGACAAAAAAAGGTGGAAGAATAATAATAACTAGAATTGCCATTGCAAGCAATAGCGGATGTCACCCTTCCCCTATTGCCACTAAGCGGCATCCATTTGAAAACAATTTAACAGTGAATGCAGATCAACGCATTGCGATATATCTTCCTGTAAATTTTAAGTACATTTTGGGCATTGTCAAAAATTTCACATTTTTGCTGTTTCCATGGCAATGGCAGCCATTTTGAAAATTCCACAGTCAAAAGTCTCATCTCTACTTGCCAGTTAACAATAATATTAAGTTTCATTAAGTTTGGAGCATTTTGAAAATATTTGACATTTCTGCAGTTTCCATGGCAATCGGTGGCCATTTTGGAAATTCCAACTCCAAAAGTCTCATGCAGACTCGACAGTCAACAAATATATTAAGTTTCATCAATTTTTGATCACTTTGAAATTTTTGAAATTTTTGACATTTTGGCTGGTTTCTATGGTAACAGATACCATTCCAAATTTCTAATGGCAGATACCACATTGGTACATTGGAGGGAACATACCATCAAAGTTTCAATGGATTTGACCTACCATTTTAAGAAAGTAAATGCCACTTTAAGGTTTTTGAAGCATTTTGACCATTTTTGACTTGTTTCCATGGTAACGGCAGACATTTTTGAAATTCCAACGCCAAATTGCACATCTACCAATGTTGCTCATCGTTCCTGTGGAGTTTTATTAAATTTGGACCATTTTGATATTTTGGAAATTTTTGGTGTAGTTTCCATGGCAACATGATAGTTCCAATGATTGCCAAAATCATCCAAAACCAGTATATGCCTGGCACCTACATTGTATCAAAATATAATGATTCTAAGTTAAAGCAACTCCAAATAATTCATTAAAACCAAAAACTGGAATTTTTCACAATTGTTCCGTTTCCATGGTAACGGCAGCCATTTTTTATGGTCTTAAGACCTACTGCAACCCGAAATTTTGTGTTCCTTATTATAGTTAACTATCATTAAGATTGGTTCCATTGGCTCCGAGAAAACTGCCGGACAAAATAGGTGGAAGAATAATAATAATACAGAAAAAGAGACACAGGAAAAGCAATATGTCACCCGACATTGTTGATCGGGTGACATAACTAGAATTGCTATTGCAAGCAATAGCGGATGTCACCCTTCCCCCCATTGCCACTAAGCGGCAGCCATTTCAAAAACTTTTAACAGTGAATGGACATATTTGCATGGCTATACATTTTTCTGTAAATTTTCAGTACATTAAGATCATTTTTAAAAACATGACATTTTTGCTGTTCCCATGGCAACGGCAGCCATTTTGATAGTTTCAAATTCAAAAGTCTCATCTATACATGCCAGTTTACAATAATAATAAGTTTTATTAAGTTTGGAGCATTTTGTAAAATATTTGACATTTTTGCAGTTTCCATGGCAACGGTAGCCATTTTGGAAATTCCAACTTCAAAAGTCTCATCCAGACTTGCAAGTCTACAATCGTATTAAGTTTCATCAAATTTGGAGCATTTTGAAATTTTTGAAATTTTTGACATTTGTGATGATTCCTATGGCAACAGAGACCATTCCCAAAATTTAATGGCATATACCACATTGGTACATGGGAGGGACCATACCATCAAAGTTTCGATCCATTTGACCTACCATATTAAGAAAGTTATTGCCACTTTAAGGTTTTTGGACTGTTTTGCATTGTTTCCATGGTAACGGCAGACATTTTCAAAATTCCAACGCCCAATTCCACATCTACCAACGTTGCTCATCGTTACTGTGAAGTTTTATAAAATTTGGAGCATTTCCATATTTTGGAAATTTTTGGTGTAGTATCCATGGCAACATAGCAGTTCCAATGATTGCCAAAATCATCCCAAAGCAGTATATAGTGGGCACCTACATTGTATTAAAATCTAAAGATTTTAAGGTTAAGCATTCTCAAACAATTCACCTAACTCCAAAATTATATTTTTTCACCATTTTTTCGTTTCCATGGTGATGGCAGTCATTTTTTAGTTCCAAAGTTGCACTGCAACTGGTAAGTCAGGGTTCCTTGTTATAGTGCACTATCATTCAGATTGGCTCATTTGGCTCTGAGAAAACTGCCGGACAAAATTAGGTGGAAGAAAAATAATAATAATAGAGGAAAAGCAATATGTCACCCGACATTGTCGATCGGGTGACATAATAACAAAGAAACATAAGAAAAGCAATATGTCACCCGACATTGTCGATCGGGTGACATAAAAAAGAATCGAACAATAACAATATGTCACCCGACCTCCGTCAGGGTGACATAACTAGAATTGCCATTGCAAGCAATAGCGGATGTCACCCTTCCCCCCATTGCCACTAAGCGGCAGCCATTTCAAAACAACTTAACAGTGAATGCAGATCTATTGATTGCGATATATCTTTCTGTAAATTTTCAGTACAATAAGAGCATTGTCAAAAGTTTCACATTTCTGCTGTTTCCATGGCAACGGCAGCCATTTTGAAAATTCCGAAGTCAAAAGTCTCATCTATACATGCCAGTAAACAATAACATTAAGTTTCATTAAGTTTGGAGCATTTTGAAAATATTTGACATTTCTGCAGTTTCCATGGCAACGGTAGCCATTTTGGAAATTCCAACTTCAAAAGTCCTATGCAGACTTGACAGTCAACAAATATATTAAGTTTCATCAAGTTTGAAGCATTTTGAAGTTTTTGAAATTTTTGACATTTTGGCTGGTTTCTATGGTAACACAGACCATTCCAAATTTTTAATGGCAGATACTCCATTGGTACATGGGAGGGAACATACCATCAGAGTTTCAATGAATTTGACCTACCATTTTAAGGAAGTAAATGCCACTTTTAAGGTTTTTTAAAGCGTTTTGACAATTTTTGCCTTGTTTCCATGGTAACACAAGACATTTTCGAAATTCCAACGCCAAATTGCACATCTACCAATGTTGCTCATCGTTCCTGTGAAGTTTCATTAAATTTGGAGCATTTTGATATTTTGGAAATTTTTCGTGTAGTATCCATGGCAACATAGTAGTTCCAATGAATGCCAAAAATCATCCAAAACAAGTATATAGTGGGCACCTACATTGTATCAAAATATAATGATTCTAAGTCTAAGCATCTCCAAATAATTCCCTAAAACCAAATAGTGGAATTTTTCACAATTTTTCCGTTTCCATGGTAACGGCAGCCATTTTTAATGGTCCTATGACCTACTGCAACCCGAAATTTTGTGTTCCTCATTATAGTTGACTATCACTAAGATTGGTTCCATTGCCTTCAAAAAATCTGCCGGACAAAAATCATTGGAAGAATAAGAATAATAACTAGATTTGCCATTGCAAGCAATAGCGGATGGCACCCTTCCCAAATTGCCAGGCGAGCGGCAGCCATTTAGAAAATTCCAAAGTCAAAGGTTAAATCTACAGATGCAAATTATTATTTTTGTAAAGTTTTATTAAGTTTGAAGCATTTTGAAATTTGGGACATTTTTGTTGTTTCCATGGTTACGGCGGCCATTTTGATAATTCCAACTTCAAAAAACATTTTTGCCCATGCCAGATATTATTTCTGTAAAGTTTCATCTAGTTTGCAGCATTTTTATTTTTTTTGACATTTATGCTGCCAGTTTCCATGACAACGGCGGCCATTTTTGACTAACCAAATATTGTCTTGACATCTTGGCATACTGGGTAACATTTTCATTAAGTTTCATCCAGTTTGGTCTTATAACGAAAAAGTTATACTTTTTGATATTTTTGCTGTTTCCATGGTAACGGCATCCATTTTGAAAATTCCAACTTCAAAATGCAATTTTGCACATGCTAGTTACCATTTTTGTGAAGTTTCCTCCAGTTTGGAAGACATTGAGAATTTTCGGATTTTTGCTGTTTCCATGGTAACGGCGGCCATCTTGAAAGTGCCAACACTAAAAAGCAAATCTTCACATGGTGCTTCACATTATGATATAGTTCCATCAACTTTGGTCCATTCAATTCTGAGATCCAGAGTGGACAAAAAAGTGTGGAAGAAAAATAAAAATAAAACTAGATTTGCAATTGCAAGCAATAGCGGATGGCACCCTTCCCGTATTGCCAGGTGAGCGGTAGCCATGGTAACGGCGGCCATTTTGGAAATTCCAAACTCAGAAGTCAAGTCTACATTAGCTGAGCAACATTTGTTATAAGTTTCAATAAATTTGAAGCATTTTGAAGTTTTTTGTATTTTTGCTGTTTCCATGGTAACGGCGGCCATTTTGAATATTCCAAAGTCAAACCCCCGCTGCAATTGTGTCCCTCCATAATCATATACAATCATATACCATTTAATGTCTATTAAACATTAATGTTCTAGAATGTTCTGTGAAAATTCAAAGTTTTGACCTTTTTGCATTGTTTCCATGGTAACAACAGATATTTTGGAAATTCCAACGCCAGATACCACATCTTCCAATGTTGCTCATCGTTATTGTGAAGTTTCCTGAAGTTTGGAGGATTTTGAGAATTTTGAAATTTTTGGTGTAGTTTCCATGGCAACATAGTAGTTCCAATGAGTGCCAAAATCATCCAACACCTGTATATAGTGGGCACCTACATTGTATTAAAATATAATGATTCTGAGTTAAATAGTTTCCAAATAGTTCACCAAAACAAAAAACTGGATTTTTTCACATTTGTTTAGTTTCCATGGTAACGGCAGCCATCTTGACGGTGCCACCCCCAAAAAGCAAATCTTCATTTGGTGGTTTACATTATGGTATAGTTCCATCTTCTTGTGTCAATTCATATTAGAGTTCCAGACTGGACAAAAATGTGTGGAAGAAAAATAAAAATAAAAAAAATAAAAAGAAACGTAGAATAACAATACGACACCCCAACTCCGTTGAGGGTGCCATAAAAAGAAACGTAGAATAACAATATGTCACCCAAACTCCGTTTAGGGTGCCATAATAATAATAGGGAAAAAGAAACAGAGGAAAAGCAATATGTCACCCGACATTGTCGATCGGGTGACATAACTAGAATTGCCATTGCAAGCAATAGCGGATGTCACCCTTCCCCCTATTGCCACTAAGCGGCAGCCATTTCAAACTTGTTTAACAGTAAATGCACAAATATGCATGGCAATTTAAAGTTTTTTACATTTATACTGTTTCCATGGCAACGGCAGCCATTTTGAAAGTTTCAAAGTCAAAAGTCTGATCTTCACTTGTCAGTTACCAATAATATCAAATTTTATTACGTAAAAACCATTTTCAGAATTTTTGACATTTTTGCAGTTTCCATGGCAACCGTGGCCATTTTGGAAATTCCAACTTCAAAAGTCATATGTAGACTTGCCAGTCAACAATCAGATCAAGTTTCATCAATTTTGAAGCATTCTGAAATTTTTGCTCCTGTATCCATGGTAACATAGTAGTTCCAATGATTGTCAAAATGATTCAAAACCTGTATATAGTGGACAACTATATTGCATAAAAATTTGATGATTTTAAGTTCAAGCATACCAAAGTTATTCACCAAACCCGGAAGTTTTTGGAGCATTTTGACCTTTTTGCATTGTTTCCATGGAAACGGCAGACATTTTGGAAATTCCAACGCCAAATGCCACCTCTACCAAAGTTGCTCATCGTTATGCTAAAGTTTCAAAATATTTGGAGCATTTTCATATTTTTGACATTTTTGGTGTAGTTTCCATGGCAACATAGTAGTTCCAATGATTGCCAAAATCATCCAAAACCAGTATAAGGCAGATTTTACAATAAGAAGGAATTATTGTTTTTTGTATCCATCAAAAAAGCAATTGCTGAAACTGTGAAACAGACTGTGTAATGGAGTAATGCATTATGTTATTGAATAAAATGTGTCTTTCTGAGTAAATAAAAATAAAAATTACTCTGTGTTTGTGTTTTATGTTAGAATTAGAGGGTTTTCAATTTCAAAATATTGGACATGGAATAGACATCATGACCTACTTTACTGACATCCAGCTTATTTGGAGTGGAATTTTGAAGTATTATTTATAAGTGGAGCCTAATAACATGGACTTATATTTTAATAAAAAGTCTTCTTTTGTGTTTTAATCATAACTTTAAGGCAGATTTTTATTGGTAAAGGCTAAAAAAGGTAATTTAATAATATTGTTGCTAACGTCACGTCTTTTCCGTCCATTGTGGTATGTCACGATCGCAATTTTCTTGTTAGTTCTCAGACAGCCCATTGTAGTTATTTTTATCCCGGGTTTTATAAATAATTGAAAATAGCAATCATATTAAATTTGGATGACGTAAGGGGGTCAAAGGACTTGAGGAATCAATATCATTGGCTGTTTTATTTTTTGCGAACGTTACTGTTCGAGGTTTCCGTCCAAATCAGTGTCACGTGAGCAACATATATTTATATCTGTAACTCTCCTGTATAGGAGTTACGATATCGCCCTTTGCAGAAATATATTCGGAGTCAGTTCCTTCACATGATGGGGAAGCAAAGAAGGTAAGTTGTATGTAATATCGTTACAAGAGGACCTTAAATGTATTCCGTCCATCAAAAAGACGTTCGCAACAAAACATAATGTCATGATAGTAGATGTTGCTAATGTTACTATTACGAATTGGTTTCTTGTGTATTCATTTGATATAAAGTACACCTGCAAATGACATTCTGTATATTTAGAAATTCTAAACCAGACTGTACAATTTTATTACTCCAGGCATATTTTAAACATCACTGTGTGCATACATTTTAACTTTTAAAGATGTTGTTGCTCATGTGACATGTCCAAATGTCGCTAACGTTACTAATTTTTTGGTTTCTTGTGTATTCATTTGATATAAAGTACACCTGCAAATGACATTTTGTATATTTAGAAATTCTAAACCAGACTGTACAATTTTATTACTCCAGGCATATATTAAACATCACTGTGTGCATACATTTTAACTTTTAAAGATGTTGTTGCTCATGTGACATGTCCAAATGTCGCTAACGTTAATCATTTTTGTCTCCGTCACATTAGCAACATAAAAGTAGGAGACAGAACACAATACTGTAAAATCTGCCATATGGCTTGCACCTTCATTGTATTAAAATATAATGATTCTGAGTTTAAGCATCTCAAAATTATTTACCAAAAACAAAAATTGGAATTTTTCACAATTGTTCCGTTTCCATGGAAACGGCAGCCATTTTTTATGGTCTTAAAACCTACTGCAACCCGAAATTTTGTGTTCCTCAATATAGTGAACTATCATTAAGATTGGGTCCATTGGCTCCAAGAAAACTGCCGGACAAAAATCATTGGAAGAATAATAATAATAGTAAAGAAACAGAGGAAAAGCAATATGTCACCCGACATTGTCGATCGGGTGACATAACTAGAATTGCCATTGCAAGCAATAGCGGATGTCACCCTTCCCCTATTGCCACTAAGCGGCAGCAATTTGAAAAATTTTTAACAGTGAATGCAGATCAACGTATTGCGATATATCTTTCTGTAAATTTTCAGGACATTTTGAGTATTGTCAAAAGTTTTACATTTCTTCTGTTTCCATGGCAACGGCAGCCATTTTGAAAATTCCGAAGTCAAAAGTCTCATCTATACATGCCAGTTAACAATAATATTAAGTTTCATTAAGTTTGGAGCATTTTGAAAATATTTGACATTTCTGCAGTTTCCATGGCAACGGTGGCCATTTTGGAAATTCCAACTTCAAAAGTCTCATGCAGACTAGACAGTCAACAAATTTATTAAGTTTCATCAAGTTTGGAGCATTTTGAAATTTTTGAAATTTTTGACATTTTGTCTGGTTTCTATGGTAACAGATACCATTCCAAATTTCTAATGGCAGATACCACATTGGTACATGGGAGGGAACATACCAGCAGAGTTTCAATGGATTTGACCTACCATTTTAAGGAAGTAAATGCCACTTTTTAAGGTTTTTTAAAGCGTTTTGACCATTTTTGCCTTGTTTCCATGGTAACACAAGACATTTTCGAAATTCCAACGCCAAATTGCACATCTTCCAATGTTGCTCATCATTACTGTGAAGTTTCATTAAATTTGGAGCATTTTGATATTTTGGAAATTTTTGGTGTAGTATCCATGGCAACATAGTAGTTCCAATGAATGCCAAAAATCATCCAAAACAAGTAAATGCCCGGCACCTACATTGTATCAAAATATAATGATTCTAAGTTAAAGCATCTCCAAATAATTCCCAAAAACCAAAAAGTGGAATTTTTCACATTTGTTCCGTTTCCATGGTAACGGCAACCATTTTTAATGGTCCTATGACCTACTGCAACCCGAAATTTTGTGTTCCTCATTATAGTTGACTATCACTAAGATTGGTTCCATTGCCTTCAAAAAATCTGCCGGACAAAAATCATTGGAAGAATAAGAATAATAACTAGATTTGCCATTGCAAGCAATAGCGGATGGCACCCTTTCCCCCTGGCCAGGCCAGCGGCAGCAATTTAGAAAATTTTTGTTGTTTACATGGCAACGGCGGCCATTTTGAAAATTCAAAACTCAAAAGTTAAGTCTATATAAGCTAGGCAAAATTTGTTATAAGTTTCATTAAATTTAAAGCATTTTGAAGTTTTTCATAATTTTGCTGTTTCCATGGTAACGGCGGCCATTTTGAATATTCCAAAGTCATACCCCCGCTGCAATATTTTCCCTCTATAATCATATATACCATCATATATCATTTAATGTCTCTAGAATAAATTTAACATTGATGTTCTGGAATGTTCTGTGAAAATTAAAGGATTTGACCTTTTTGCATTGTTTCCATGGTAACAACTGATATTTTGGAAATTCCAACGCCATATTCCACCTCTTCCAATGTTGCTCATCGTTACTGTGAAGTTTTATTAAGTTTGGAGCATTTTGATATTTTTGAAATTTTTGGTGTAGTTTCCATGGCAACATAGTAGTTCCAATGAGTGTCAGAATCTTCCAACACCTGTATATAGTGGGCACCTACATTGTATTAAAATATAATGTTTCTGAGTTCAAGCATATCCAAACAGTTCACCAAAACAAAAACCTGGATTTTTTCACATTTGTTTCGTTTCCATGGAAACGGTAGCCATCTTGAACCATTCCATGGTTGCTGCAACTCTGCACGTGGGGGTCCTTACTATAGTAGAGTTCCATCAACATTGGTCCATTGGATTTCGAGAAATCACCTGGACAAAATGTGTTGCAAGAAGAAAAATAAGAAAAAAAAGAAACGTAGAATAACAATATGCCACCCCAACTCCGTTGAGGGTGCCATAACTAGAATTGCCATTGCAAGCAATAGCGGATGTCACCCTTCTCCCATTGCCACTAAGCGGTAGCCATTTCAAAATAATAAAACAGTGAATACAGATCTATGAACTGCGATATATCTTTTTGTAAATTTTGAGTTCATTTAGAGGATTGTCAAAAGTTTCACATTTCTTCTGTTTCCATGGCAACGGCAGCCATTTTGGAAATTCCAAAGTCAAAAGTCTCATCTGTACATGCCAGTTAACAATAATACTAAATTTCATTAAATTTGGAGCATTTTGAAAATATTTGACATTTCTGCAGTTTCCATGGCAACGGTAGCCATTTTGGAAATTCCAACTTCAAAAATCTCATGCAGACCTGACAGTCAACAATCGTATTAGGTTTCATCCATTTTGGAGCATTTTGAAATTTTGGAAATTTTTGACATTTTGGTTGGTTACTATGGTTACAAAGACTTTTCCAAAGTTTTAGTGGCAGATACAACATTGGTTCATGGGAGTGAACATACCATCAGAGTTTCAATGGATTTGACCTACCATTTTAAGAAAGTAAATACCACTTTTTAAGGTTTTTTAAGCATTTTGACCATTTTTGGCTTGTTTCCATGGTAACGGCAGACATTTTCGAAATTCCAACGCCAAATTTGACATCACCTTATGTTGCTCATCATTACTGTGAAGTTTCATAAAATTTGGAGCATTTTGATATTTTGGAAATTTTTGGTGTGGTTTCCATGGCAACATAGTAGTTCCAATGAGTGCCAAAAATCATCCAAAAGAAGTATATAGTGTGCACCTACAATGTATCAAAATATAATGATTCTAAGTATAAGCATCTCCAAATATTTAACCAAAACCAAAAAGTGGAATTTTTCACATTTGTTCCGTTTCCATGGTAACGGCAGCCATTTTTAATGGTCTTCAGACCCACTGCAACCCGAAATTTTTTGTTCCTCATTATAGTTTACTATAATCAAGAGTCAGGTTTCATTGTCTCCAAAAAAGCTGCCGGACAAAAATCATTGGAAGAATAAGAATAATAATAACAAAGAAACGGAGGAATAACAATATGTCACCCGACATTGTCGATCGGGTGACATAACTAGAATTGCCATTGCAAGCAATAGCGGATGTCACCCTTCCCCTATTGCCACAAAGCAACAGCCATTTCAAAATGGTTTAACAGTGAATGCACATATATGCATGGCAATACATCTTTCTGTAAATTTTCAGTACATTTAGAGAATTTTTAAAAAATTCACATTTCTGCTGTTTCCATGGCAACGGCAGCCATTTTGAAAATTTCAAAGTCAAAAGTCTCATCTCCATTAGCCAGCTATCAATAATATCAAGTTTCATTAAGTTCAAAGCATTTAGAGAATTTTTGACTTTTTTGCAGTTTCCATGGCAACGGTGGCCATTTTGGAAATTCCAAAGTCAAAAGTCTCATCCAGACTTGCCAGTCAACTATCATATTAAGTTTCATTAATTTTGAAGCATTTTGAAATTTTTGAAATATTTGATCCTGTATCCATGGTAACAGAAGAGTTCCAATGATTGTCAAAATCATTCAAAACCTGTATATAGTGGACAACTAAATTGTGTAAAAATTTGATGATTTCACGTTCAAGCATACCAAAATTATTCACCAAACCCTGAAGTTTTTTAGAGCATTTTGACACTTATGCACTGTTTCCATGGTAACGGCAGACATTTTGGAAATTCCAACGCCAAATTACGCATCTACCAAAGTTGCTCATCGTTATGCTAAGGTTTAAAAAAAATTGGAGCATTTTGATATTTTTGAAATTTTTGGTGTTGTTTCCATGGCAACATAGTAGTTCCAATGATTGCCAAAATCCTCCAAATGCAGTATATGGCTGCCACCTACATTGTATTAAAATATAATGATTCTGAGTTTAAGCATCTCTAAAATATTCACCAAAACCAAAAACTGGAATTTTTCACAATTGTTCGGTTTCCATGGTAACGGCAGCCATTTTTTATGCTTTTGAGACCTACTGCAACCCGAAATTTTTTGTTCCTCATTAAAGTCAACTATCATTTAGATTGGTTCCATCGTCTCCGAGAAAAGTGGCGGACAAAATAGTTGGAAGAATAATAATAAACAAAGAAACAGAGGAAAAGCAATATGTCACCCGACATTGTCGATCGGGTGACATAACTAGAATTGCCATTGCAAGCAATAGCGGATGTCACCCTTCCCCCCATTGTCACTAAGCGGTAGCCATTTCAAACAAACTTAACAGTGAATGCAGATCTATGAATTGCAATATATCTTTCTGTAAATTTTCAGTACAATAAGAGCATTGTCAAAAGTTTCACATTTCTGCTGTTTCCATGGCAACGGCAGCCATTTTGAAAATTTCAAAGTCAAAAGTCTCATCTATACATACCAGTTGACAATAATATAAAGTTTTATTAAGTTTGGAGCATTTTGAAAATATTTGACATTTCTGCAGTTTCCATGGCAACAGTGGCCATTTTGGAAATTCCAACTCCAAAAGTCTCATGCAGACTTGACAGTCAACACTCATACTAAGTTTCAATACTTTTTGAGCATTTTGAAATTTTTGAAATTTTTGGCTGGTTTCTATGGTAACACAGACCATTCCAAATTTCTAATGGCAGATTCCACATTGGTACATGGGAGGGAACATACCTTAAGAGTTTCAATGGATTTGACCTACCATTTTAAGGAAGTAAATGCCACTTTTTAAGGTTTTTAAAGCGTTTTGACCATTTTTGCCTTGTTTCCATGGTAACACAAGACATTTTCGAAATTCCAACGCCAAATTCCACATCTACCAAAGTTGCTCATCGTTATGCTAAAGTTTCAAAAAATTTGGAGCATTTTGATATTTTTGAAATTTTTGGTGTAGTATCCATGGCAACATAGTAGTTCCAATGAATGCCAAAAATCATCCAAAAGAAGTATATAGTGGGCACCTACATTGTATCAAAATGTAATGATTCTGAGTTTAAGCATCTCCAAATTATTCACCAAAACCCAAAAATTGAATTTTTCACATTTGTTCCGTTTCCATGGTAACGGCAGCCATTTTTAATGGTCTTATGACCTACTGCAACCCGAAATTTTGTGTTCCTCAATATAGTGAACTATCATTAAGATTGGGTCCATTGGCTCCAAGAAAACTGCCGGACAAAAATCATTGGAAGAATAATAATAATAGTAAAGAAACAGAGGAAAAGCAATATGTCACCCGACATTGTCGATCGGGTGACATAACTAGAATTGCTATTGCAAGCAATAGCGGATGTCACCCTTCCCCCCATTGCCACTAAGCGGCAGCCATTTCAAAAACTTTTAACAGTGAATGCACAGATTTGCATGGCTATACATTTTTCTTTATATTTTCAGTACATTTAGATTATTTTTAAAAACATGACATTTTTGCTGTTTCCATGGCAACGGCAGCCATTTTGAAATTTTCAAAGTCCAAAGTCTCATCTATACATGCCAGTTTAAAATAATATTAAGTTTCATTAAGTTTGGAGCATTTCGAAAATATTTAACATTTTTCCAGTTTCCATGGCAACGGTAGCCATTTTTGAAATTCCAACTACAAAAGTCTCATGCAGACTTGACAGTCAACAATCCTTTTAAGTTTCATCAATTTTAGAGCATTTTGAAACTTTTGAAATTTTTGACATTTTGATTTGTTCCTATGGCAACAGAGACCATTCCCAAAAGTAAATGGCATATACCACATTGGTACATGGGAGGGAACATACCATCAAAGTTTCGATCAATTTGATCTACCATTTTAAGGAAGTAAATGCCACTTTAAGGTTTTTGAACCATTTTGACCTGTTTTGCATTGTTTCCATGGTAACGGCAGACATTTTTGAAATTCTAATGCCAAATTCCACATCTACCAATGTTGCTCATCGTTACTGTAAAGATTCGTTAAATTTGGAGCATTCTGATATTTTTGAAATTTTTGGTGTAGTTTCCATGGCAACATAGTAGTTCCAATGATTGAAAAAATCCTCCAAAACCAGTATATAGTGGGCACCTACATTGTATCAAAATATAATGATTCTGAGTTTAAGCATATCCAAATAATTCATTAAAACCAAAAACTGGATTTTTTCACAATTGTTCTGTTTCCATGGTAACGGCAGCCATTTTTTAGTTCCAAAGTTGCACTGCAACTCGAAAGTCAGGGTTCCTTGTTATAGTGAACTATCATTTAAATTGGTTTCTTCGATTCCGAGGAAGCGGTCGGACAAAATTAGGTGGAAGAAAAATAATAATAATACGGAAAAAGAAACAGAGGAATAGCAATATGTCACCCGACATTGTCGATCGGGTGACATAACTAGAATTGCCATTGCAAGCAATAGCGGATGTCACCCTTCCCCCATTGCCACTAAGCGGCAGCCATTTCAAAACAAGTAAACAGTGAATGCAGATCTATGAATTGTGATATATCTTTTTGTAAATTTTCATTAAAACAAGTGCATCGTGAAAAGTTTCACATTTCTGCTGTTTCCATGGCAACGGCAGCCATTTTGAAAATTCCAAAGTCAAAAGTCTCATCTATACATGTCAGTTGACAATAATATTAAGTTTCATTAAGTTTAGAGCATTTTAAAAATTTTTGACATTTTTGCAGTTTCCATGGCAACGGTGGCCATTTTGGAAATTCCAACTCCAAAAGTCTCATCCAGATTTGACAGTCAACAATCCTATTAAGTTTCATTACTTTTTGAGCATTTTTGAAATTTTTGAAATTTTTGATATTTTGGCTGGTTTCGATGGTAACACAGACCATTCCAAATTTCTAATGGCAGATACCACATTGGTACATGGGAGGGAACATACCAGCAGAGTTTCAATGGATTTGACCTACCATTTAAAGGAAGTAAATGCCACTTTTTAAGGTTTTTAAAGCGTTTTGACCATTTTTGCCTTGTTTCCATGGTAACACAAGACATTTTGGAAATTCCAACGCCAAATGGCACATCTTCCAATGTTGCTCATCGTTACTGTGAAGTTTCATTAAATTTGGAGCATTTTGATAATTTTGAAATTTTTGGTGTGGTATCCATGGCAACATAGTAGTTCCAATGAATGCCTAAAATATTCCAAAACCAGTATATAGTGGGCACCTACATTGTACCAAAATATAATGATTCTAAGTTAAAGCATCTCCAAATAATTCACCAAAACCAAAAAGTGGAATTTTTCACATTTGTTCCGTTTCCATGGAAACGGTGGCCATTTTTAACCATTCCATAGCAAGGTGCACAACTTCAGATGGGGGTCCTCATTATAGTAGAGTTCCATCAACATTAGTTCCATTTTACTCCCAAAAACCTGACGGACAAAAAAAGGTGGAAGAATAATAATAATAACTAGAATTGCCATTGCAAGCAATAGCGGATGTCACCCTTCCCCTATTGCCACTAAGCGGCAGCAATTTGAAAACATTTTAACAGTAAATGCAGATCAACGTATTGCGATATATCTTTCTGTAAATTTTCAGGACATTTTGAGTATTGTCAAAAGTTTTACATTTCTTCTGTTTCCATGGCAACGGCAGCCATTTTGAAAGTTTCAAAGTCAAAAGACTCGTCTATACATGCGAGTTAACAATAATATTAAGTTTCATTAAGTTTGGAGCATTTTGAAAATATTTGACATTTCTGCAGTTTCCATGGCAACGGTGGCCATTTTGGAAATTCCAACTTCAAAAGTCTCATGCAGACTAGACAGTCAACAAATTTATTAAGTTTCATCAAGTTTGGAGCATTTTGAAATTTTTGAAATTTTTGACATTTTGTCTGGTTTCTATGGTAACAGATACCATTCCAAATTTCTAATGGCAGATACCACATTGGTACATGGGAGGGAACATACCAGCAGAGTTTCAATGGATTTGACCTACCATTTTAAGGAAGTAAATGCCACTTTTTAAGGTTTTTTAAAGCGTTTTGACCATTTTTGCCTTGTTTCCATGGTAACACAAAACATTTTCGAAATTCCAACGCCAAATTGCACATCTTCCAATGTTGCTCATCATTACTGTGAAGTTTCATTAAATTTGGAGCATTTTGATATTTTGGAAATTTTTGGTGTAGTATCCATGGCAACATAGTAGTTCCAATGAATGCCAAAAATCATCCAAAACAAGTATATGCCCGGCACCTACATTGTATCAAAATATAATGATTCTAAGTTAAAGCATCTCCAAATAATTCCCAAAAACCAAAAAGTGGAATTTTTCACATTTGTTCCGTTTCCATGGTAACGGCAACCATTTTTTAATGGTCCTATGACCTACTGCAACCCGAAATTTTGTGTTCCTCATTATAGTTGACTATCACTAAGATTGGTTCCATTGCCTTCAAAAAATCTGCCGGACAAAAATCATTGGAAGAATAAGAATAATAACTAGAATTGCCATTGCAAGCAATAGCGGATGTCACCCTTCCCCCCATTGCCACTAAGTGGCAGCCATTTCAAAATTGTTTAACAGTGAATGCACATATATGCATTGCAGTACACCTTTCTGTAAATTTTCAGTACATTGAGAGCATTTTAGAAAATTTCACATTTTTGCTGTTTCCATGGCAACGGCAGCCATTTTCAAAATTCCGAAGTCAAAAGTCTCATCTATACATGCAAGTTAACAATTATATTAAGTTTCATAAAGTTTGGACCATTTTGAAAATATTTGACATTTCCGCAGTTTCCATGGCAACGGTGGCCATTTTGGAAATTCCAACTTCAAAAGTCTTATTCAGACTTGTCAGTGTACAATCATATTAAGTTTCATCAATTTTGGAGCATTTTGAATTTTTTGAAATTTTTGACATTTGGGATGGTTCCTATGGCAACAGAGACCGTTCCCAAAATTGAATGGCATATACCACATTGGTACATGGGAGGGACCATACCATCAAAGTTTCAATCAATTTGACCTACCATTTTAAGAAAGTAAATGCCACTTAAAGGTTTTTGGACCATTTTGACCTGTTTTGCATTGTTTCCATGGTAACGGCAGACATTTTCGACATTGCAACACCAAAATCCACATCTACCAATGTTGCTCATCATTACTGTGAAGTTTTATAAAATTTGGAGCATTTCCATATTTTTGAAATTTTTGGTGTAGTATCCATGGCAACATAGCAGTTCCAATGATTGCCAAAATCATCCAAAACCAGTATATGCCCGGCACCTACATTGTATCAAAATATAATGATTCTAAGTTAAAGCATTTCCAAATAATTCATCAAAACCAAAAACTGGAATTTTCCATTATTTTTCGGTTTCCATGGTGATGGCAGCCATTTTTTAGTTCCAAAGTTGCACTGCAACTTGAAAGTCAGGGTTCCTTGTTATAGTGCACCATCATTCAGATTGGTTCCTTTGGCTCTGAGAAAACTGCCGGACAAAACTAGGTGGAAGAAAAATAATAATAATAATTCCCCTATTGCCACTAAGTTGCAGCCATTTGAGAATCGTTTAACAGTGAATTCACATATAATATGCATGGCAATACATCTTTCTGTAAATTTTCAGTACATTCACAGCATTTTAAAAATTTCACATTTCTGCCGTTTCCATGGCAACGGCAGCCATTTTGAAAATTTCAAAGTCAAAAGCCTCATCATTACTTGTCAGTTAACAACAATATCAAGTTTTATTAAGTTCAAAGCATTTAGAGAATTTTTGACTTTTTTGCAGTTTCCATGGCAACGGTGGCCATTTTGGAAATTCCAAAGTCAAAAGTATCATCGAGACTTGCCAGTCAACAATCATATTAAGTTTGATCAATTTAGGAGCATTTTGAAATTTTTGAAATATTTGGTCCTGTATCCATGGTAACAGAAGAGTTCCAATAATTGTCAAAATCATTCAAAAGCTGTATATAGTGGACAACTATATTGTGTAAAAATTTGATGATTTCAAGTTCTAGCATACCAAAATTATTTACCAAACCCTGAGGTTTTTAGAGCATTTTGACACTTATGCACTGTTTCCATGGTAACGGCAGACATTTTGGAAATTCCAACGCCAAATTACGCATCTACCAAAGTTGCTCATCGTTACTATAAAGTTTCAAAATATTTGGAGCATTTTGAAATTTTTGAAATTTTTGGGGTAGTTTCCATGGCAACATAGTGGTTCCAATGATTGCCAATATCATCCAAAACCAATATATGGCTGGCACCTACATTGTGATAAAATATGATGATTCTGAGTTTAAGCATCTCTAAATTATTCACAAAACCAAAAACTGGAATTTTTCACAATTGTTCCGTTTCCATGGAAACGGCAGCCATTTTTTATGGTCTTAGACCCTACTGCAACCCGAAATTTTGTGTTCCTCCTTATAGTGAATTATCATTAAGATTGGTTCCATTTTACTCCAAAAAACCTGTCGGACAAAAAAAGGTGGAAGAATAATAATAATAACAAAGAAACATAAGAAAAGCAATATGTCACCCGACATTGTCGATCGGGTGACATAATAACAAAGAAACGGAGGAAAAGCAATATGTCACCCGACATTGTCGATCGGGTGACATAACTAGATTTGCTATTGCAAGCAATAGCGGACGATGGCACCCCGTACTGCACACTGTCACAGTAGCATCAACAATTCTGAGTGTACAAAAGTCAAATGGCATATCTATTATACATGTCGGAATCAACATGTCTAAACAACCCCCCCCCCCCCCTTTTTTTTTTTGCTCTTCCGTAGAATACGTTTCAGTTCTATACATAGTTTGGGAATCCTTTTTAAATCTAAAATTAGACACGCGCGCAAGTAGGAAGGTGGTGTCACGTGATACTGAAGTATATCATCGTGGACTTAGCATATTAATATTCTTTTTAGAGGGGACCTTGGACAGACAACATGTGTATATATTGACGGAGCGGCGTATTAACTGTTCAATTTATTCTTCAATAGCTCGCGTATCACACAATACATGTAACTTATCGTGTACAATTTAATTACATGTTTATCGATTGATTTCAGCTAATGTGTAAATTTTAGCAGGTGTGTCATTCACGGATATGTACTTTAACGCAAGTGCAGAAATGTCAGCAATTTGTACTCTGAGTGTTTCTCGTTCTGTCGGTGGCGATTTTCTCTTTTAAAGCACATTAAATAAAATACATATTTTTATTCTAGAATATTCTAGTACATGTTAGCAGTACAGCATTGCATGTGACCCTATGCACATCCTCCTAATTACGATTTCCGTGGAATTGTTGTTATATTTTTAAAGAAAATGCAGCTTAAATGCATTTTCCCATAGGGTCAATGTTAAACTTTTGTCCAGTTTCCATGGCAATGGCAGCCATTTTGAAAATTCCAAGTACTGTTGGGACCTCGGGGCACCACTGCCAACATTTACTCAAACTTTCAAGACTTTGCCTCTTACAACGAAAGATTTAAAATTTGGATTTTTTTTTACATTTTTGTAGTTTCCATGGTAACGGCGGCCATTGTTTACCATTCCAATGTCTCTTGCACAACTTCACATGGCGGTTCACATTATGGTATAGTTCCATCAACATGGGTCTGACCAATTACGAGAAATAGCGTGGACAAAATGTGTGGAAGAATAAAAATAAAAAGAAAAAAAAGAAACGTAGAATAACAGTATGTCACCCCAACTCCGTTGAGGGTGCCATAACTAGATTTGTAATTGCTAGCAATAACGGATGGCACCCTTCCCCCATTACCAGGTGAGCGGCAGCCATTTTGAAAATTCCAAAGTCAAAGAGCGCATCTACAAATGTCTATAAACATTATTGTGAAATTTCATAAAGTTTGGAGCAATTTGAAACTTTTGAAATTTTTGCTGTTTCCATGGTAACGGTTACTATTTCCAAAATTCCAAAGACAGGTGCCACTTTAAAACATGCCATATTACATATCCATGTAGTTTCATTAAGTTTGACCTTCCTTGTTAACGGAGTAAATGCTTCTTTAAGGTTTTCCCATAGGGTTTAATGCTAAATGTATTTAGTTTCCATGGCAATACAGTAGTTCCAAAGATTCTCAAAATCCCCTAAAACTTGTATATAGTGGACACCAACAATATATAAAAATTAGATGATTCTATGTTCATGCATACTCAAATTGTTCACCAAAAACAAAAATTTTATTTTTCGCATTTGTTCTGTTTCCATGGTAACGGTAGCCATCTTGGAAATGCCATACCCCGATTGCAAATCTGCACATGCTGGTTAACATTATGGTATAGTTTCATAACATTTGGTTCATCCAATTCCAAGATATAAGCTGGACAAAAAAGTGGAAGAAAAATAATAAGAAACTAGATTTGCCATTGCAAGCAATAGCGGATGGCACCCTTCCCCCATTGCCAGGCTAGCGGCAGCCATTTTGAAAACTACAAAGTCAAAGAGTGCATCTACACATGCAAAACATCATTTTTGTAAAGTTTCATTAAGTTTGGAGCATTTTGAAAATTTTGAATTTTTTGCTGTTTCCATGGTAACGGCGGCCATTTTGAAAATTCCAAACTCAAAAGTCAAGTCTCCATAAGCTAGGCAACATTTGTTATAAGTTTCATTAAATTTAAAGCATTTTGAAGTTTTTCATATTTTTGCTGTTTCCATGGTAACGGCGGCCATTTTGAATATTCCAAAGTCAAACCCCCGCTGCAATTTTTTCCCTCCACAATCATATACCATTTAATGTCTCTAGAATAAATTAAACATTGATGTTCTAGAATGTTCTGTGAAAATTCAAAGTTTTGACCTTTTTGCATTGTTTCCATGGTAACAACAGCGATTTTGGAAATTCCAACGCCAAATTCCACATCTTTCAATGTTGCTCATCGTTACTGTGAAGTTTCATGAAGTTTGGAACATTTTGAGATTTTTGAATTTTTTAGAGTAGTTTCCATGGCAACATAGTAGTTCCAATGAGTGCCAAAATCATCCAAAACTAGTATTTGGCCGGCACCTACATTGTATCAAAATATAATGATTCTGAGTTAAATAGTATCCAAATAGTTTACCAAAACAAAAAACTGGATTTTTTCACATTTGTTCAGTTTCCATGGTAACGGCGGCCATTTTTTACCATTCCAATGTCTTTTGCACTACTTCACATGGCGGTTCATATTATGGTATAGTTCCATCAACATGGGTCTGACCAATCCAGAGAAATAGTATGGACAAAATGTGTGGAAGAATAAAAATAATAATAACTAGATTTGCCATTGCAAGCAATAGCGGATGGCACCCTTCCCCTATTGCCAGGTGAGCGGTAGCTATGGTTACGGCGGCCATTTTGGAAATTCCAAACTCAAAAATCAAGTCTACATTAGCTGAGCAACATTTGTTTTAAATTTCAATAAATTTGAAGCATTTTGAAGTTTTTCGTATTTTTGCTGTTTCCATGGTAACGGCGGCCATTTTGAATATTCCAAAGTCAAACCCCCGCTGCAATTTTTTCCCTCCACAATCATATACCATTTAATGTCTCTAGAATAAATTAAACATTGATGTTCTAGAATGTTCTGTGAAAATTCAAAGTTTTGACCTTTTTGCATTGTTTCCATGGTAACAACAGCGATTTTGGAAATTCCAACGCCAAATTCCACATCTTCCAATGTTGCTCATCGTTACTGTGAAGTTTCATTAAGTTTGGAACATTTTGTGATTTTTGAATTTTTTGGAGTAGTTTCCATGGCAACATAGTAGTTCCAATGAGTGCCAAAAATCATCCAACACCTGTATATAGTGGGCACCTACATTGTATTAAAATATAATGATTCTGAGTTAAATAGTATCCAAATAGTTCACCAAAACAAAAGAACTGGATTTTTTCACATTTGTTCCGTTTCCATGGTAACGGCAGCCATCTTGAAAGTGCCAACCCCAAAAAGCAAATCTTCATCTGGTGGTTAACATTATGGTATAGTACCATCTTCTTGGGTCCATTCACATTAGAGTTCCAGACTGGACAAAAATGTGTTGAAGAAAAATAATAATAAAAATAAAAACAAAAAGAAACGTAGAATAACAATATGTCACCCAAACTCCGTTTAGGGTGCCATAACTAGATTTGCGATTGCAAGCAATAGCGGATGGCACCCTTCCCCTATTGCCAGGTGAGCGGTAGCCATGGTAACGGCGGCCATTTTGGAAATTCCAAACTCAAAAGTCAAGTCTACATTAGCTGAGCAACATTTGTTATAAGTTTCAATAAATTTGAAGCATTTTGATTTTTTTTGTATTTTTGCTGTTTCCATGGTAACGGCGGCCATTTTGAATATTCCAAAGTCAAATCCCCGCTGCAATTTTTCCCCTCCACAATCATATACCATTTAATGTCTCTAGAATAAATTAAACATTGATGTTCTAGAATGTTCTGTGAAAATTCAAAGTTTTGACCTTTTTGCATTGTTTCCATGGTAACAAGAGCGATTTTGGAAATTCCAACGCCAAATTCCACATCTTCCAATGTTGCTCATCGTTACTGTGAAGTTTCATTAAGTTTGGAACATTTTGAGATTTTTGAATTTTTTGGAGTAGTTTCCATGGCAACATAGTAGTTCCAATGAGTGCCAAAATCATCCAACACCTGTATATAGTGGGCACCTTCATTGTATTAAAATATAATGATTCTGAGTTAAATAGTATCCAAATAGTTCCCCAAAACAAAAAACGGTTTTTTTTCACATTTGTTCCGTTTCCATGGTAACGGCAGCCATCTTGAAAGTGCCACCCCCAAAAAGCAAATCTTCATCTGGTGGTTAACATTATGGTATAGTTCCATCTTCTTTGGTCCATTCACATTAGAGTTCCAGACTGGACAAAAATGTGTGGAAGAAAAATAATAATAACTAGAATTGCTATTGCAAGCAATAGCGGATGTCACCCTTCCCCCATTGCCACTAAGCAGCAGCCATTTTCAAAAACTTTTAACAGTGAATCGACATATTTGCATAACTATACATTTTTCTGTAAATTTTCAGTACATTTAGATCATTTTTAAAAACATGACATTTTTGCTGTTTCCATGGCAACGGCAGCCATTTTGAAAGTTTCAAATTCAAAAGTCTCATCTATACATGCCAGTTTACAATAATATTAAGTTTCATTAAGTTTGGAGCATTTTGAAAATATTTGACATTTTTGCAGTTTCCATGGCAACGGTGGCCATTTTGGAAATTCCAACTTCAAAAGTCTCATCCAGACTTGCCAGTCTACAATCGTATTAAGTTTCATCAAATTTGGAGCTTTTTGAAATTTTGAAATTTTTGATGGTTCCTATGGCAACAGAGACCATTCCCAAAATTTAATGGCATATACCATATTGGTACATGGGAGGGACCATACCATCAAAGTTTCGATCCATTTGACCTACCATATTAAGAAAGTTATTGCCACTTTAAGGTTTTTGGACTGTTTTGCATTGTTTCCATGGTAACGGCAGACATTTTCAAAATTCCAACGCCCAATTCCACATCTTACAATGTTGCTCATCGTTACTGTGAAGTTTTATAAAATTTGGAGCATTTCCATATTTTGGAAATTTTTGGTATAGTCTCCATGGCAACATAGCAGTTCCAATGATTGCCAAAATCATCCCAAAGCAGTATATAGTGGGCACCTACATTGTATTAAAATCTAAAGATTTTAAGGTTAAGCATTCTCAAACAATTCACCTAACTCCAAAATTATATTTTTTCACCATTTTTTCGTTTCCATGGTGATGGCAGCCATTTTTTAGTTCCAAAGTTGCACTGCAACTGGTAAGTCAGGGTTCCTTGTTATAGTGCACTATCATTCAGATTGGTTCCTTTGGCTCTGAGAAAACTGCCGGACAAAATTAGGTGGAAGAAAAATAATAATAATAGAGGAAAAGCAATATGTCACCCGACATTGTCGATCGGGTGACATAAAAATAAAAACAAAAAGAAACGTAGAATAACAATATGTCACCCAAACTCCGTTTAGGGTGCCATAATAATAATAAAAAGAAAAAAAAGAAACGAACAATAACAAGATGTCACCCCAACTCCGTTGAGGGTGCCATAAAAAAGAAACGTAGAATAACAATATGTCACCCCAACTCCGTTGAGGGTGCCATAACAAAGAAACATAAGAAAAGCAATATGTCACCCGACATTGTCGATCGGGTGACATAACTAGAATTGCCATTGCAAGCAATAGCGGATGTCACCCTTCCCCTATTGCCACTAACCGGCAGCCATTTCAAAATGGTTTAACAGTGAATGCACATATATTTATGGCAATACATCTTTCTGTAAATTTTCAGTACATTCATAGCATTTTAAAAAAAATCACATTTCTGCTGTTTCCATGGCAACGGCAGCCATTTTGAAAATTTCAAAGTCAAAAGTCTCATCTGTACTTGGCAGTTAACAATAATATCAAGTTTCATTAAGTTCAAAGCATTTTGAGAAATTTTGACTTTTTTGCAGTTTCCATGGCAACGGTGGCCATTTTGGAAATTCCAAAGTCAAAAGTCTCATCCAGACTTGCCAGTCAACTATCATATTAAGTTTCATCAATTTTGGAGCATTTTGAAATTTTTGAGATATTTGGTCCTGTATCCATGGTAACAGAGTAGTTCCATTGATTGTCAAAATCAATCAAAACCTGTATATAGTGGATAACTATATTGTGTAAAAATTTGATGATTTTAAGTTCAACCATACCAAAGTTATTCACCAAACCCGGAAGTTTTTGGAGCATTTTGACCTTTTTGCATTGTTTCCATGGAAACGGCAGACATTTTGGAAATTCCAACACCAAATTCCACATCTACCAAAGTTGCTCATCGTTATGCTAAAGTTTCAAAAAATTTGAAGCATTTTCATATTTTTGAAATTTTTGGTGTAGTTTCCATGGCAACTTATTAGTTCCAATGATTGCCAAAATCATCCAAAACCAGTATATGGGTGGCACCTTCATTGTATTAAAATATGATGATTCTGAGTTTAAGCATCTCCAAATTATTCCAAAAAAACAAAAAGTGGAATTTTTCACAATTGTTCCGTTTCCATGGAAACGGCAGCCATTTTTAATGATCTTAGACCCTACTGCAACCCGCAATTTTGTGTTCCCTATTATACTTAACTATCATTAAGATTTGTTCCATTGGCTCCGAGAAAAGTGGCGGACAAAATAGTTGGAAGAATAATAATAATAACAAAGAAACAGAGGAAAAGCAATATGTCACCCGACATTGTCGATCGGGTGACATAAAAATAAAAACAAAAAGAAACGTAGAATAACAATATGTCACCCAAACTCCGTTTAGGGTGCCATAATAATAATAGGGAAAAAGAAACAGAGGAAAAGCAATATGTCACCCGACATTGTCGATCGGGTGACATAATAACTAGATTTGTAATTGCTAGCAATAACGGATGGCACCCTCGTCCCCCCATTGCCAGGCGAGCGGCAACCATTTTAGAGATTCCAAAGTCAAAGAGTGCATCTACACCTGCAAGTTATCATTTTTGCAAAATTTCACTAAGTTTGGAGCATTTTGAAATTTTGAACAATTTTGCTGTTTCCATGGATACGGCGGCCATTTTGGAAATTCCAACTTCAAAATGCAACTCTGCACATGTCAGTCACTATTCCTGTAAAGTTTCATCCAGTTTGCAGCACTTAATTTTTTTTGGAAATTTTGAACATTTGTGCTGCAACCATGGTTACAGTAGATAATTCCAAAATTCTAAAAGCAGACATCTCATTGCCACATGTCATGTTTTATATCAATACAGTTTCAGTGACTTTGGTGCACTACTCTCTGAGAAAATGCTGATTTTATGCATTTTTCCATAGGGTCAATGCAAAACTTGGCCCCAGTTTCCATGACAACGGCGGCCATTTTGAACTATCTCAATATTGTCTTGACATCTTCGCATACTGGAGAACATTTTCATACAGTTTCATCCAGTTGGATCTTATAACGAAAGAGTTAGAATTTTTGATATTTTAGCTGTTTCCATGGTAACAGCAGCCATTTTGAAAATTCCAAATTCAAACTGGAAATCAGCACATGCCGGTTAACATTCCTGTGGAGTTTCTTCCAGTTTGGAGCACTTTGATTTTTTTCGTATTTTTGCTGTTTCCATAGAAACGGCGGCCATTTTTTACCATTCCATATCAAGGTGCACAACTTCACATGGGGGTCTTCATTATAGTAGAGTTCCATCAACATTGGTCCATTGGATTCCAAGAACTCGCGCGGACAAAATGTGTGGAAGAAAAATAAGAAAAAAAAGAAACGTAGAATAACAATATGTCACCCCAACTCCGTTGAGGGTGCCATAACAAAGAAACATAAGAAAAGCAATATGTCACCCGACATTGTCGATCGGGTGACATAATAATAATAATAGTGAAAAAGAAACAGAGGAATAGCAATATGTCACCCGACATTGTCGATCGGGTGACATAATAAGAACTGAGCAAAAACAATAAGTCTCCAAACTTTGTTTGGGAGACTTAATTAAGAAGTTACTTTTCAGATAAAAAAACATTACCATGTGATTAAATTTTACAATGGAACTGGACAAAGTTTTTTACTCACAGGTAACCATGGTAGGGATAGGATCCATAGAAAATTCTGTAACATTTCTGTAACAAGGTCACACGTGTCTGAAACAAAATGCTATGATGTTAAGTTTGATTGTTCACTAAGTTTTACTTCTTATAACAATACTTCTTTTGAAATCATCAAGTTCTTTGTAATGTTCGAATTGAAGAAGTGACACACATAAAATCTTTCTTAGTTAAGATTGATCATTATTATCTTCCTTGTATTTGTATTTTATTTTAAAGGTTTAACATGATATCTAAAAGTTAAAGCAGATGTTAACCTTTCTTTATAATATAAAGGCATGGAAATCTTTAAAAAAAAAATGGAGAATGTGTTTATGGGTCACTCTTGTAGATATGAACAAGTCAACTTCCACATATATACAGATGCAGGATTCACACTGTTTTTTTTTTTAATTTAAGCATTGTGTATAAGTTTCATAACGTTTGGTTGAGACAAACTTTAGAGAACTGAAACAACAGATTTAGCATTTTTTCCACTTATAAAGGGGCAAAATTCAAGAACAGTAAAAGTGACGCCACGAAATTTCAAACATAATCTATGTTTTTTGGTAATAAGCTTTGTATACAAGTTTCATAACATTTGGTTGAGGCAACCTAAAGTTATAGAATGGAAACCAATTTGGGGGATGTACATGACGGACAGACAAAAGAAACACTTAATGCCCCTCATAAAATAATACCTTTCAGTCTAAGAAAATTTGAACATATTGCAAGAATGTTGAGTAAACAGGAAGTAACTGCTGACTGTTGCCATTGGTTACATTTGACTACTATGGACTGTATACATCCCTCATTTAACTGCTGAAGCATTTTTTGTTGTATCCACCAATCGATTGACTGCATATCCTCTGTTACTTGGTAACTAAAAATTAATCATAACACATTATATTGTTACGGAAGACAGTACAAGCAATAAATGCTTATTTCTTTAGCATATATTATGTTACCAAGTATCTTTTTTTTTAAATTATTTCTATAAAAAGATTTGCAATCCATAGTCAATCTGTACATAAACTATTCTCTTAACTAAACATAATGTTTTAAATACCTAAACATAATGTTAATACCAATACATTAATTCAGAAATCATTTTATGTACATGGTCTTTCAGCTCATTGTTTGCTCATAGCTATTGCCTAAATCTTTTAACTCTAATTTGATCTCTGATTAACAAACTTATAAAAAGAATGCATATCACAGCCAGTCATAAACATAAAGGTTGTTAAAGGTAACTTATAATATCACTAAAACAAGATATACCTGAAATCTGTCTTTGTTTTATCTTGACATACACATAAATAATAACATGTTAAAACAGTCTCCAATCCAACTTGTATTCCTTCTAATAATGGTATTGATAACTCCTATACAACAGAAAATATACAATCATCAATTGCTTTTACATGAAAAATACTGATGTGAATTCCTAGAGTATATCATGGTGAAGAACTTGTTAAAAATTTAATAAAACTACATTGCTGACTTGTTATCTAATTAAAGAAACATATACTATAGTGAATTTTATTTGAAAACCACTAAAACACAACTTTATTTTACCTAATCTCAACCAAATTTATTGTCATAGGAGAAAAAAATAACAAAAAATACTACTAGACATGTGAAAACATACATATTAAATCCAAATCTTTCAGACTTGGATAGTTGTTGCATTGGTATTCATAGCACATCTTATTTTATAAAGTAGCATTTCTGAATATAACACTACCTGATTAAGATGTTTATCAAGTTGATCAATTTGAATCTGTATCTTTTGACATAGTAACCTCAATGTTTTGGGCACTTTCCTCCTTTTTGGCTTTTCATCCATGTCTAATTTCCTATTTAAAAAACATTTTACACACCATAAATTAATCAATTGTATCAAAATAACTAAAACGATATGAAATTTCTGTCATACATGCCCTATCCTCTAAACTTTCTGTGAGAATGACCTGAATAATGTTAACTCAACATGCTCAATAAACATGAATGTTTAAAAGTGATTTCTGTATAAAATTAGGTTTCTAAAAACTGTGTACCAACAAAAAACTTTTCAATATTCCCTATAGAAAAAAAAAAACCCAGTTTTCGTGAACGACCATGTACAAATTAAGAACTCTATCGAAACATTATGGCTATATAACAATCAATTTCTAAAAATTAACCAAATTAATGTAGGTCATAGTGACCCAATCATTGCAGAAAAAGTCTAAAAACTGACTGCTGTGCTTAAATATGAAAGGTGCTTAGAAGAAATTTTCATTTTTTTTTTATCTCTTTACTTTTACTTAACTGTACAACAAGTTCAGCTGCCATTACAATTTAAAATATAAGAATAATTTCATTTGCTAACCTTTTTCTTTTGAACTGAGATAAAGCTAGTTTACTGGATCCCTGTGTAGCACTGGTTTCCTGTTCTGGAGTAGATTCTATTTTAACATTGACTGTTCCCATCTCAATAAGAACTAACTTAACTAGTGGAGCAACAAGGTACTGTGAAGTATAATATATCATTTACAATTAATTACTTCTTTAAAACATATATTTACTAACATCAAAAATTCAAAATTGAAATGTTTATGTATACTACCTGTATACAACAGTGACACTTTTTATTGCATGAAGTTGTCTGAAAGAAATACAAACCCTGTGTAAAATCTTCGCTTACAAGGATTGGACATTGCTTTGCTTTTCTTGTGTTTTGATTTGATTTTTGATTTTTAGTGTTTAAACACCCCTTTTAAGCACCAGATTTAGGCTATTTCGTGGCGGTCAGTTTTTATTGGTGGAGGAAGCCGAAGTGCCTGGAGATAACCACCGACCTTCGATAGGAAAACTGACAATCCTTGTCAATTAAGATTGAAGAGCAGGTTTCGGACTCACAACCTCAGTGCTGACTGACTAGTGATTACGGTAGTAACTACTTAGACCACTCGGCCACAGAGGCCCCTCTTGTGTTTTCAAGATCTATTAGGAATAATTAAATTTCTTTGTAGTAATACACTTTAAAAATTTATGAAGTGTAAATAGGAAGAGAAAGGGCAAAAACAAGTCAATATAGATTTTTCACCCCATTGTTAAATTTTCATTTAACTATGAGACCTGGTTAGTTGATTTCCACTGTGTCAAATATTCCTTGAAACAAAAATACCATTCAAAATGATAACAGTAAATTTTTATTACCTGGCAATTATCTGAAGTTCCTAAAATTTTGATCAAAGCTGTTGTCAAAGACTCCATTACTGGTTTCAAAACTGTTCCTTGAAGCTGTGAACTATTTAACCTATTGATACAGTGAACAATCAACTTCATTACAGAATTTTTCATACTGGTTGTAGCTAGTTTTTTCATCTGGTATGTTACTATGACAACAGTCATCTGCTGTAACATGTGTTGTATCTGGGATATTGACAGGTGGTTCTGGTTGAGTTCTTTCTGGTCTGCTTTGATTAAGTTGTCTATAACCTGACTCACCATCTCTTCCAGGTCCACTATCTCACTACAAAATAAAATCAATGAGTATGAAAATTTTGATGTTCTCAATGAAACTGTCAAAAGTCAAGAACCTGATGTTCAGTATTTGTTGTTTGCTGATGTTTCTCATTTCTCATTTTCTATATAAATAAGACCGTTGGTTTTACATTAGTCAATTTTTGGGCCCTTTATAGCTTGCTGTTTTCTGTGTGAGCCAAGGCTCAGTGTTGAAGGCCATACTTTGACCTTTAATAGGCTATTTGCCAATTCCCGTAATTGACCCTGTAATTAGAGATCCCTCTTTCAGTTATGTCCCTCATAAGGGAGACATTTATAATGGAGAGCTAGCAGAACGAGCAAATTTACCTGTGCGTAATGTGAGTAATCTTTAAGGTTTTCAAATCTTTTAATTACATTAATTTGTTGTTAATCTAAATACTTTTGACATCAGAAATTATTTTTATGAAAAATTAGTTAAGCCGCCGATACATCACTTTCAATTCATCATACTTTGCATTGGCAAAAGCCAATTTTGTCCGGTATGAAACCAGTCTACGATTGACAAAGGGAAGTAAATTGTTTAAAAAGTGTTTAACAACAGAATCAAATCGGTAATTGGCAAATTGGACTATTGTGACTTGGATGGAGAGTTGTCTCATTAGCACATATACCACATCTTCTTATATCTATTAACAAGTTATAAATGGTCCATTCAAAATGAAAAATATGCAGTAGGATTAAGGTATTAAGGCAAAATCAAGCAAACGCATCCCGCTATTCAAATGGAGCATTTTCTTTTTAACAAACACTCAGAAATTAGATTTAGAAGTTCAAAGATGTATAAATAATATAGAAAGCAGGGTTAACAAATCTGGCCTATTACTTTATGATAATATTCAGCTTCTGACTATATGTGTACATAATCGTTAGATACTTTTAAATCTCAATGAAGATATAAATCTGAATACTAGACATTCTCATAATAGAACAGAAATTTTACCCTTTGTTTCCACCTTCACAGCCGGAACATAGAAGTTCTATCAGTGCTGTGACACATGACAGGAAATATTTCGTTATATCAAGGGTAGGTAATCCAGAATGTATCAATAGACGATCCAATACAGTCAATGATTCCTAAAACACACAAGAAAAATTGATTATCAATTATGTGGAGAAAGAAACATTTAGTTCCTTTTTAGACAAAGATAAATATTAATAGTTTCATTATATTATTTTACACATAATAAAAATAAAACGGACAATTTTATGCATTTCACTACTTAATATATATAAAACTAAAACTATTAGCTGAATCAATTTAGAAATCTAAATTTAGCCCAACCTTTCTTAAATTTATTCTATCAAATGTTTATAAAAAGTGTTAACACAAAGATTTGTCTCCCCAGTGTAACCTTATTCAAAACTTTAACAATTGTTGCGGCCATTGAAATCACAAAGACAATGACACACAAAAACAAAACCTAAGTTTGACTTAGCAAACTTGAAATATAAAATGGATAAATGAAATAACCTTTTTCATGACAAGATCTCCCATTTCCACATGACAACACATAGAGCCCCATGCTACATGACATGTACTCTTAGCAATCACGTGGGTAATATCATCTGATGCTAACTGTAAAATCTTCCTAAAATGAAAGTTGACATTTAAAGATCAAAAAATTAAAACAAGACTTTTTACGCCATACCTACAAATTACACTTGGTTTTTCCATGATTGACCTGATACATTGGCACATCTAAAGTTTTATATTACATAGTAAGTGAATAAAAAAAATTTGAGGTCTTCACAAATATTTAAAATTTGAACTGCAATACAGTAGACTCCACCTAATCGGATATCGGTTAAACGAATATATCGGCTATTGTAATATTATTTCAAAACACCGAACCATTCCCTATACATTTCAGTCAAAATACATCGGATAATCGAATATCGGTTATTAGAATATATCGGCTAATTGGATATGAATATTCATGAAAAATGTGTGAAAACCATGTACAATCGAATATTTTGAAATAATTTCGTATTTTTCTTCACAGGAAATGAAGCCGGAAGTTGCGCCATTACGACGTTTAAGAAAACTTCTGTACAGAAATGTTTCATTTTATTAATAAAAACGATCTTTTATAGACAAATAAAACATATTTTTTCTTGTTGTCTTGTTTATTTTATGAATCTGATATTATATTTTGCCTTAGATGTGTTTGTTATGTGTTTATCCAAATGTGATCGTTATCATTTACTTCACAAACAAGGACACGACAGAAATGATAAACTGTGCGTGATGTTCATCAATGTTTATTAAATATGAATGAAATGTACCTCTTTCTCAACAATTTATTAAAATATATATAGAAGTCCCGTGTAAAAATAAGGATTCGTGTGTCAATAGCATATCCCAGGTGAAATAGAATTATGTAACTTGTACACACGTACGCCATTTTCCTAATTTACATAATATTTAGCCTTTTATTTTTAGCCACGACAGATAAGATAGAAAAGCAAATTAATTTTACTCATCTTGATGTCCAATTTTATAATCATAAAAATAGTTGTATTACTCGAAATTGGAAATGTGTTTCATAAATAAAAAAACTAGAAAATTAGATCCGAGTTCGATTATAGTTTAGAGAATTCGTAGCTATTAATAGATTTACCTGTGGCCTACTTCCGAGAATTCATAGTTATTTTTAACTTTTACCTGTTTTAACACACAAATGAAACAAATCACGCAAAAACAACAAGTCTCATTATTTAAGAGGTACACATTTTATTCAGATAATCAACACATAATTAAAAAATCAATAGACTGACAGATAAATAAAATACATTATAATCAACTGATCGATCTATTTACTCAATCAATCGAATTATCCGAACTTGTACCTGAAAAAACATTGAGATTAGTTACAAATTTCCATTAATAAAGCAGCTATAATAGCTATTGGTATCTTAGGGTTGTGTCTGTCAATATTGAAAAAAAACTTGGAGGAATATACGTTCATCGGCTAATTGAATATATCGGACAATCGGATATTTTTAGCTGACATTTTGGGTATCCGATTGGCCGGAGTCTACTGTAGTAATATATAAATTGAAATTTGTGTAATACTCACACTGCATTTAGCTGAAGACATTCACAAATCTTAATACTGTTAATTGTTAATGTCACCTGGCTTTTAACAGTTTGTGGAATACCCTCTTCTCTCTGAAAAAAATATATAACAGTTCATCTGCTAATTGCTGAAAACAAAATTGGGTAAAAAACATACAGTATAGTCAGCTATAAAAGGCATAGACATAAAAGTTGTGAAACCAATCAACCTAATTTACAACAATTTTACACAAATTTTTGACAAATTTATCAAAACAAATACACCTCATCACTTTTTGTCCCCCATTACATCACAAAGGTTCTGGTAGAAATTTGGACATCATAATACAAATTATCTGACGCCACTATGGAAAAGTGTTTATTGTATGACGTCAATAGTTGAAATGGTGCATATTCTCCGGTAGCCTGGCGCAGATTTCCAAATAGCAATAAGGTGTATTGTATAACTGGCATGAACAAACAACCACTTAATTGCAGGCTACTGACTTATTTACTATTTTTATTCTTAAAGCTTTGGGGAAATAAAGGCTATTTACAATTTCCTTTAACGATGATCAAATTAAAGAGTTGTATCTGTTGAGTTTGATATAAACTGATTTTTTAATTCAACAGATTTTATAAATCTGGAGACCATAATAACTTTACACATGCAGCATTGATAGCACTTCATTTCTTGATTCAATATATAAATTCATTACCTTATCAGGTGGTACAAGACTTGAATTCACTGTTTGTAAGTCAACAGCAAATCTTTTCAAGTCTACACTGTAATGGTTGTTACTCTCGTACAGTCTATCGTTAGCCTTAACCAAATCTAAAATATAAGACATACTGGTACTTTTCTGCACTATACACATTTCTTTTTGGGTCATCTCTTTTACAAGAAATTTATACCTTGTTTTTAATTCTGAAAAAAGGACATTGAAAAAAAGAAATCTGACCATTCATTTTATTGCACTAGCCTGTAATTCTCATCAACATCTGTGAAATATAGTGTTTAATATAAATTAACTAGCTACTTTATTTTTTTTAATTTACTATTTCAGCCATAACTATAAATTTCTAATCTACAATATTTTGATATCAGAAACACTAAGACAAAAAAATGAAGCTTTCTTTTTCATACTGAACCTAAGATGACTTTTACCTGCAATTATGTGTACGATTTCTGTTAACATGGTGCAGTAGTAGTAACCGTTTCTCCATTTCAAAATAAGGAACAGCTGTTTTATAATGTCAATACATAAGTTCTGATATGTAGCCTCAAATTCTACCTCACTCAGGAAACCAATCAATGTACACATAAACCATTTGGAAAACTCTAAAATAAAAAATAAAATGAAAATCCTTAGTATTGAAACAATATATCCTGTTATGATGATGCATTCAATAAGATCTTTAGAAAATGTGCAGTTTATTTAGACATAGTTTTCAGAAAATCTAAGAAATTGAAATACATGTACTATATATATTTTTTTAATATTTTATGTTAAGCAGCTTTTAAAATATAAGTTGGTGAGAGTAGATCTTCAACAGTCTCTTTATTCACAACCTGTCTGGTAACTTCATTGAAGATTGAATTGTGACCTCTGGGTGTGTTCTTTATTTAATTCTGGTGTGGGGTTGCTGTCTTATTGATTTCTTTAACAAAGTCTTTTACTTTTATTGTAGTGTAAGATTCTATAACATTAGTTTTTTATGCTTGAATCACTTATAATCATAAACAAAACATGAGTAACACTTCAACAGACTAACTACTCATCAAATACATCTAGTGCAACCCATGTTTTGAAGCACTTTTTGACATCTTCTAAAATTTATCTTATGAAACATTTTAAAATAGCACATTTTTACTTACCAAACGATATTTTCTCTTCCTCTGAATCAGTCCTGACTTGTGATAGAACTGGAGTTTCATCTCCTTGATGCTGAGGTGTAGCAAGGAATATTTCACTCTTATTTTTAGTTAGAATGAGAAACCATTGCAGGATGGTACAACACTCACTCTTATCCTGGTTTTCCTTCAGGGATTGTGCAACTAAAATCAAGAAGAAACATAATAAACATGGCTGACAATAAGTCTGACTGTATGAGACCCTCATTGGTAGTCTAGGTTATACCTAAGAAGCAGACCTATAAAACATTCTTATAAGACAGCCATTTTGATTTGATGAACCAAAACGTTATAGAAAATCAAGTATTTAAACTTACTTTTATCTTATTTCCTAGTGAGGAACACCAACAAAAATGTCCATTTCATTTGCTGGTGTGATTCACGTGCAGCCCATGTTATATTGTAATTAGAACATGGCTTTGTTTTCAAAGCGAAAGAAGAATGTCACATTAGAACACCTGATACATTTCATATTCATTATATCAATATTTCCATCCAATTTGTAGTTGTTAACCAACATAATTTATGTTTAAATGAATCACTTTATTCACATTGCAATATTTGATGAATCTTCGAGTCACAACATTTTTATGTTTCACAGATAAAATTTATACTATTCAGTTCTTATGGCAATTCCTATGGCACAATAAAAGCCTGAAATAGCTCTAAACTGTCACATAATTTATAGATAGTATACTGTTAAAGCTATATGAGGGGCCTGATGGGTTATTTTCGTTCTTCGTGATCAGCGCAATTTCGCTATCTTGATACGTTTTTCTTCAGATTTCGTTTTTTTTAATATATTTTCTGTGAATCGTGATTGACAAAAAAATCAACTTGTGAATCATGATGAGACCCACCAATCAGGCCCCTCCTATATCAAATGCTCAAAATACAGCCCATATTTGAACATGAAGTGAAATAATTGACAACAAAACAATCAATAATATATAAACTTTACCTTTTTCTGTGTTTGTGAAGAATGTCTCCCATAAAATGTATATCTTTTGCCTGCATTCATACGATGTAAATTGATCGAAACTGAAACAATAATAAAAATCTTAGCCACATGGTTACAATTCTTAGATGTTATGTGTCATACAATGTTCCATAATCATCAAATGTAATGTATGATACAGTGTCCCTTAATCAGCAAATACATTTGTTTCACTCACCTTTTACAAGACTTCCTTCTTTACAGAATCTGAACATTTCTGTATAATAATATTGTCAGGAGTAGTTTGTATTGCATGACCTCCAGAACTGTCTTAACTCTAATATAAAGTTCTTATTTATATATATAATCAAAATGTATGTTGCTAAATTTTTTTTACTTAATATATATTTTATGAGACTTAATAAATACCAATATTCATTCAATGACAATTTCATTGTATAGCAAAGCTTGAAAACTGAAGTGACTCATATTGCACAGGTAAGTAAAGGAAATCTGACTTTTGTACTACGAAAAGATAAAAAAAATAATCTACCTACGTTTGTAATATTTCTACAACAAAATTTATATCTTCTCTGGACATGATGAATTCTCATTCATACCTGAAAACAAACATAAACAATGAGCATTAACATATTGATATTACCGGAGTTGGTCTGAGTTTTAAACTATACTAGAACACACCCGTGATATCGCGGGTCCGTGACTGAATTAAAGTATATAACTATGCGCAAGCCTTATCTTAGTATTAGTACTGTCATCTGATAAAGTCATGCCGATTATAAGATACACAATTTTCTCTGCTTTCAAATCTTTCTGTTTGAACCCGTCGAACTGGAACTTATCAATTATTGGTTTTATTAAATATTTGGAAAACAAAAGGTCCTGGAATGGAGTATTTTTTAATCAACAGCATTGTCCTTTATTAGTTATAAATAAAGTTGAATTCTTTGATTCGCTGTTTTACGTCATGCCCGCTAACAAATTGAAACTTATTTTTAGTCAGATTTTTAGTATTCGTATTGTTATCTTAGAAAGTCTTACGGATTAAAATACTACAATAGGTAACAATTTGACAATTTAGTAGTGTCAACCCTGTGATTATGACCCGTTTATATAGCATATTAATCCTGAATACACCGTTTGGTGGTGCGCCTGTCAGATGCGGAACGTACAGATAAGGTAATAGGTAACAGGTGATTATACTATTGGTATCGGTATTGGACTCGACCCGGAACTTCCTAATTATTGGCGATATTAATTACGTGGAAAACAAAAGGGCCTGGAGTGGTGTAATTTTTAATCTACACCTTTGTACTATATTAGTTGTTTATAAAGTTGAATTCTTTGATTCGTCGTTTTTACGTGATGACGGCTGACAAATTGGACCTCGTAATTTTAGTATTATAGATTAATAATTTGGAAAACAAAAGGGCCTGGAATGGAGTATTTTTTACTCACCAGTATACAGCAAAATTCTATTTTATTCTACATATTAAGCAGGCCACCAGGAGTCTTTCTGTGTATTTTGGGGAAAAATACCCAGCTGGTGATTTTTAACCCGAATAATTCAGTCGTTATATTCCGCTGATCTACGAAGGCTACATTAACGCCTGAACATCTTCCTCGATAAGGACCGTCAACCGGAAAATTCACACCACTATGCAATATAGGAATTTTGATTTAAGTTGGCAGCTAAAGAAGGAGGAGTTCATGATGTTAATTGATGTTAAATGATGTAAACTGATGTTAATTGATGTTAATTAATTATTATCGGATTTGTGTTAATTGAACACACATGTTTGGTGAGACAATTACAAGACAGTTGCGTAGACTCATTATCCTGATCGCCGCCGATTTGCTCTCTCTCTCAGAGAGCAGGCGACGCGGCCAATGATCATAAGGAGTTCAAGCCCTCGTGTGGGAGAAAATCGGACACAGAAAGGGCTTGAATTATTCGAGTTAGGTGATTTTGGGAGTTTTTTAAGTGATTTATAATGAAATTGGGAAGACACATATACCAGAAATAATATTTGTGTGTTTAGATCATTGAAAATTATGTTTTAAACTTAAAAGCAAGGGAATAAACTTTATTTTTATTTTTAGTATCAAAATATCACAGTTCTCAATGCATACATATGATACTGCCTTATTTATATTCAAAGACAGTATCAGCAGTAAACCTGTGCGTCTGAAAAAGTTCAAGAACATGGCTGGACCAAGATTAATATAATTTAAATGCATTTCTAGTTTCAGAATATAAAAAAATTATCTAGATTTTGCTATCAATTTGTTTTTCATTCCTGCTGAAGGTGCTTAAATAAACAAAGTATAATATAACAAGTGAAATTTTTATGGTAACTACTGCTCTCTGATGATACCCCCGCCGCAAGTGGATAATTTTAATAGTGTAAAAATATGCAAGTGTTCGGTAAACAGGAAGTTGTCGAGTGATGAATCTGAAAACGCATCATACGGTATAGCTGACTTATATCAAGTCTGAAATCAAATATCAGAAATCCTGGTAGTGCAGTTCCTGAGAAAAATGTGACGAAAAATTTTCAACTTGGCTATCAGGTGTAAAAATGATACAAGTGTTCGGTAAACAGGAAGTTGTCGAGTGATGTATCTGAAAGCGCATCACACAGTATAGCTGACTTATATCAAGCCTGTAACCAAATTTCAGAGATCCTGGTAGTGTAGACGTGTAGTGTAAAATGTGACGAAAAATATTCATGGGACGGACGGACTGACTGACAGACTGACGGACTGATGGACTGACGGAAGGACAGACAGAGGTAAAACAGTATACCCCACTTTTTTTCAAAGCGGGGGTTTAATTAGGTGTATATACGACAACCAATCTATTCGTAATTATCAGTGATCCAGAAGGATGTGCGCCATGAGCCAATTGTGCTCATCGACCAGAAATGGCTCATAGAGTGACAAATGTCAGCGCCCGATATTTTTCACTTTGTTTTGAAACGTTTAGATATTGTCAAATGGATTTCCAATCATTTTTCGTGTCGCCATATGTGTGTACATTACTGTGTAGTGTTCCCACCAATGATAGAAGCACCAGTATAATTTTGGGACCTCTTATGTGTTTTCCTTTGGTAATAACAGCAACATGTGGTATTTAGAAAAGTACTTGCTCTATGCATTTAAGTGTAGGAATAGTATTATTTCTGTGTTTGTTAACGCTATACAACTTGTAAATTGTATATTTATGCATATTATACTGATAAACTGTATTGTTTAAAGTACACCTTACAATAAAGAATTAAATTGGTGGATTACCCAAAAAAATGTAATTAACTATCAGTCATGACATAACTTATTATAAACAACTTTAAATTTGTGAAGGTAAGTACATGTATCATACATGTATCCAGGGCTCACACTACTTCAGAATTATTGGAGAAGTGACTTCTCTTTTTGAAACTGATAGGGAGAAGTGGTGAGATTTGAAAGAGAAGTGCTCATCCACGCAGTGCGCTACAATGTTTGGATTTTACTATAGTATAAAGGGTCATATGTAAATAATGTTTTTTTATATTGTTCAAAGCATATCCGAGTATACAATTAAAGTAACATTTCAAATTAAAAGTTGTTTAAGTTTTACTAAGGTTCTTGTGAGAAACTACCAACTAAATATTTAATATCTAGACTAGCACTAAAAAAAAAAAATATTTTAAAAAACGTAAAGAAATTATAATATATCAATTACAATTTAATTCAAAACTATCTTGTGTATGAAATTCTGTGTTTCTCATAAAAAAATATAAAAGTTATAAAGCTGGGCCAAAATATATTGATATTGATAGTATAATAGTCTCAGAGACTGAGTTAAGCAACTTTAATCAATAGTTTGATACAATCCATTAAAAAATAGGGAATTATTTACACCAATCAATTAGATGTAACCAAAAGTCTCCTAATGCGTGTGGAATAAGAAAATTTTCCATTTGGGATCAATATTTTTCTGTTCCATCCGTGCGTCCGTAGTAATTATTGTAAAAGTACGGATTTCGGTCATAGCTGGTACGGTTCAGATCCATAGTTTAGAAATCGGTCAATGGCGGACGATTGCAAGAAAATTTACAAAAATAAACGATGTTTGACAAGTTATTTGGAAAGGAACATGACGTTTTTAATGCAATAAATGGATTAAACATTTACTGGAGGCAACTTTTATCACGTTTAAATGAAGTAACAAACTTTTTTGCCGCCAAAATTTAGGTTGATGTACATTTTCGAGTAACAATCACCGGAACGATACACGAAGTGATAAAAAGTTGTATTTTTATCAAATAACCTGCTACACACTGCAAAGACAATGCTTCAACCTCTTTTCTTAAGATAATGAATAGTTTATGTCTGAATTTCTTTAATTATCAATAAAAAATTGATGTTTCATCAACTTGGTAAAAAATGAAAATGTCCGATGACGGAAGCGACTGAAAGCGAATATTGTCAAGTACAGGGCGACTTGTTTTTGTTTATGGGGGTCGGGGAAAGCGACTTCTTCGCCCAACGAAGTCGCCTGGTAGCGTGAGCCCTGTGTATCACTACCAGTACCTCTTTGCTTAACTATACACTTTTTTATTGTTTTTATTGTAAACAAATGGCCCACTCATTTGACAACATGGCCAGTGATATTGTTGCCTTTTTTCAAAACTACCTCTACCTTTTTTTATTGGGAAAACATGCGTCATTTTCATCAAATTGGGAAATTTAAAATAAACCATGAAGTTGACTGAAACTTTAATTTACAGAACCATTTTCAAGAGTCAAACCATGCTTTAAAACGAGACCCCATTTTGTCAGTGATGATACATAAATAGACCCTCAAATGTGCACATATAGTCATTTTAGGCATGAAAAATGATTAAATGAGTGTTTTTTAGTTTGAATTCATGCACAATTACTACTGAGACTGCACTGTTTGGGAAAAAAGTTGTCTTTTTGGGAATAATTTTAAGCCATTTTTTTCAAATTGGGATTCTTCTGCAGGGGAAAAAGCCTTTATTCTCCACTAATTTAAGGCAAACAATATCACTGATGGCCCATATGCATAACTTCTAAAAATGGCCCATTGAATTGATTTTGGGGCCCATAGCCAAAGAGAAAAAAATCCAGATGACTGATATTCTGGAATCCGGGTCCGTCCGCCCTGATTCTGGTTCGCCCTAGTTTCTGTTCGCCCTAATACCTGTTCGCCTCGAGTCCGTTCGCCCTGATTTTATTTTTTAGTATATAGTGTTGCGTTGTGTGTATATAATTGAATGTGTTGAAGTCAGTCTTCAATTTGGCTGAATATTTACGATGTATCATGTTTATAGGTAGCTGCTCACAGGCACTTGTCTCAGAAAAAAATTTCCTATATACCTTGTTATAATAAGGTATATAGGAAATTTGTTTCTGAGACAAGTGCCTGTGTAGCTGCTACTAGGTTATAAGTAAATGCACTAATTTGAATTACTATTAGTGAAACAAATACCAAAAACTCAGTCACACTGCTGTACATTGATCACCTGTCATCAGTGTTTTTACCCATCCAAGCTGACTTTTATTTTAGAAAAATGTTATTTTCATTATTAATCCATCAAAGACAATTCATATAACAATCAGTGATATCAAAGATTTCAAATGATACCTTATCAGCAATCAAACTTTTGGCAAATATTCTGTATTTAACTTTTAATAGATATACATAAATTTCAATATATATATATATATATATATTTCGTTCATTAATGTAATATATACATATTATAAATGAATATAGGGCGAACGAACCCAGGGCGAACGGACTATCAGGGCGAACGGACTATCAGGGCGAACAAACTCAGTGCGAACGAACCTAGGGCGAACATGTAATCAGGGCGAACGATCCCGATACCGACCGATATTCTGTCAGTGATTATATTGATCACATGCCGAAAATCAGTTACCCTTCCACATCGTAAACTAATTAATGGGTAATCAAAAGATAGGCAGTTTAAGTTATCACATATGAAACCTTTGAACTGGGGTTGTTATTAATGTTCATGCTGTCAATATAATTACTGTCCTATGGCTATGCAGTTACATCCTAGATGTCGCATCCTGCAATTCTTTGGGGTTCTATAAATTTACGTCGTTTCATCCCTTTTTTTAACAATTATTGTTACAAAAAAATAATTCATACAGACTTCGTCCCCATTTACAGGTAATGTCTGCCTCATATTATCTTTAAAATTACCTCTCAAGTAGATGAAAAGCTATAGTGTAAAAAAATATCTGATTATATTATTGCTAAATCTAAAAAACAAATACTTTCCCGCCGTAATTAGTTTTCCTGGTAGCCGAATTTAAATTATTGTATAGAGCTAAGAAGTAATAAAATAGGGTACCAGTTCTGACACTATTTTTACCTTTACATAGAAAACTTGATTGCACAACCACTGAAGAAAACAGCTGACAGTGACAGTACAGTTATAATTAACATGATATTGAAACGAAAGAACCACAAAACCATTTAGACGTAAGATTGTTTCCAATTTTTAATTTAATTGTTTTCAAACTTTTGTGTCATTTTGACCCTGAGACTACTATAACACGTTTGACCTGAGACTACTATAACACAGTTATGTCTTGTAGTAGGTGAGGGTGGTAAAGGGGGGGTGCTTGCACGAAAAAAACGTAAAATAAAACATAATTTCACGTTGAACGTGAAATGATTTCTGTAATGAACGTTGCACGAAAAATAAATACTTTTATTTGAACCTTTTGTGGCTGAGTCACTGTCTTCTATATATTAACTCTTTGTTTTACTTGATATTCCCGATTTAGTATACACATTTATGATATAATTGATTAACGGCTTTTAAAAAAGTATTTCTTGACGATCCCTGCCAAGTGTTTGAATTTTATTTGAAAAATACCGAGCACGCAAAATAAGACTTTGAAAATCATGATGCACGTAAAATTAAATAAGCAGAACACGTTGAACGAGGCACCCGTCTTGCATGACTGAACGTCAAATAAAAAAGTAAAAACATGTTGAACGTGAAATAAAAATCAGCGATCACGTTGCACGAAAATAACCCTTTACCACCCTCGTAGGTCCGAGACCACAATTATTTCGTAGTGCATTTCTTTTACAACATAAATGAAAATAAAAAAATCCCACCTGCGCTTTCTCATCGAAACTTTAACAGTGTGTTGTACTACTTTTGGGACAAATTATATCAAAGTTATAGAAAACTTCATCGGCTCTAACTCAAAATATGGACAATTTTATGTTTAGGGCGTCTTGAAATCTTTTGACAGCTTCCGAAGTGCTAATTTTAAACCTTTTTCATCTGGACCACATCACTACTTTCCTTAAAAATTCTGGACCCAAATTTTTTTACAGTGTAATTTCACCCCCCTACTTGCAATTTGAGGCATTAAACATGGAGAAATAAATTTGGAAGGTGGATAAAAATTAATGGCAAGTAACCCACTGTCAACACTAGGGACTATATTTGTGAACAACGAAAATCAAGGGACGACAATTGTGGTCTCGGACCAGTAGTATCAGTTTTGACATCTATGAAAATGAGGAGTTTGTTTATGTTGGTAACATGCTGATTTCTTTCAGTTTAATTGTATATTTATTTATCAGTTTATAGTGGATTGGGAAACAACTGAATAAGTTATGACAACTAAACAGCTGAATAAGTTATGACAACTTATATCAATCCCTTTCCACTTTGCGACTGCTGCCTTGTAGCGGCATAATAGTCAGCTCTTTTTCAAAATCTACAAGGGTGTCTTTTACGTGCAAGCGATATTGCTCTTTCTTAACACAGGTCAGCCATTTATCGTCCCCTTCCAACAGACTATCATCATTTCCCAAGACCATACTCTCAATAGGTGTCAAGATAGAACTTAAAAATTTTCTTCCCGGAACAGGGATCGAACTAGGAACCTACAAATTATATCACACTAGACTAAATCTGGCTATGACAATATTACAGAAAATAAGTCATTAAAAAAATCGGCAAAAGGAGAGCCATGGTGTACAGTACATGATTTATTTGAAAATTTCCTGTTACCTAAGTGTACTCTGACAGACTGTAGGACTGTATAAATATAGTTAGAAATTTGCTGTTCATTATTAGACATTTCGAAGATAATTACAGATGAGTTCATTAGCATTTTAAAAGACATTGTAATAATGATAAATAACATTTTGGATTTTTTATGCCTGCTGTAGCAGAAGAGGCATTAATTTTACCCTTGTCTGCTGTACATGTACGTCCATACATAAATGTATGTCTGTCCGTATGTCCCACAGATGGTTTCTGGATGGGGATAGGACCTTATTGGGACTCAAGGATCAGGTGTTTTTAAGCTCAGGATTTAGGGATTTGTTTCAGGATCCAGGAATTCTCTTTTTTGAATTTCGGGATGTCAGGATTTAAACGATGCTAGTTATCACAATACATAAAACAAGGTTGAATTTTGTTGGTATCACTTTAACTGTTCTACAGTTATACCATGTATACTGCTTTATAAATGGAAAAATTGCTGAATTTTTTGTTTCCGTTCTTTAACTTAAGTTTGCCTCAATAAATTGTTATGATTTTTAACTTATATATATATACAATGCTTATTTCCACAAAACAAGTCTAAAATTGTGTAGTGTCACTCTTATCGTTCTTTAAGATATGTCCCTCTATAACTTTATATGATATGCAAGTGGGGGCATCATCTACGAAGTGCTGAATCTAAACCTGAATTTAAATATTGTATTTTATGGGCCCAGTTTTCAAGTTGGTCCAAAAGAGGGACGAAAGATACCAGAGATGCCATGGCTAAAAATAAAAAGAAACAAACAGACAAATAATAGTACAGAAGACACAACATAGAAAACTAAAGACTTAGCAACATGAACCCCACCAAAAACTGGGGTGATCTCAGGTGCTATGGAAGTGTAAGCAGATCCTGCTCAACATGTGGCAACCGTTGTGTTGCTTATGTTATTACAAATCCGGTAAATAGTATAATTCGGTAGGTCACATTTATGAAAAGGGAAGGTTATTGTCAGGGTCCAATCAGGGTCCAATATTAAAAAAATGAATTTATAAATTTTTTGAAATGCTGAATCGAACCATGTATATGTATTTAGGGATTTTAGATTTTGGGCTCCTTTATCAAATTGCTCAAAAATTGATGTCCAAAGGGTACTTAATTAAACTTTTGTTTGATTTCATCAAAATTAGAATTCTTAGGTTTCTTTGTTATGCTGATTCTAACACAGTACTTTGATTTTTGATATTGGATCATAATCACAATCCAAAGTCTGAGCTGTTTTAATCTTAAATGTCCATACTAGCTCAACTGTTCACAGTTTAATCTTTGCAGGAAAACCTGGTTTTCTGTCACTCTGACACCCTCTTGTTTACAATAATTTTCTAATTTCTCTATATATTTGCTGATTTCTTGGCAAACTGCAATGGGGTTTAATTTAAAGTCTTGAATTCATGTGGTGTTTTGATATGCTGTACATATCTAACAGTGTATTTAGATTTAAGATTTTGGGCTCTGTATTTAAATTGGAACAAGGGTTCAAAACAAATTTTCATCAATATTGAATTACTGATGTATCTTTTTAATTTTAATAATGAGGCCTTCAAGATTGGTTCACATTAAAGCCCAAAGGGTCCAACATTATTCTTTGTATGATTTTATGAAAAAAATGATTACTTTAGATTCCTTGACATGCTGAATCTACCTGTGAACAATTTATTTAAATTTTAAATTTGGGACTGGTTTTCAAATTGGTCAGCATAGTCCAAAATTAAACTTATTTTAATTTTATGAAGAAAACAATGAACTCTAAGGGTTCTAATTGCTAAAAAATAATTGTATCAGAGCATGTAATTAGATTTTAGGTTTTGGCCCAAGTTTTGAATTTCAATTCGTCTAAATCAGGATCCAGAATTAAACTTTGTTTGATTTCAACAAAAATTGAATGTTTGTGAATTGTGGTTCTTTGAATCTAACAATGTATTTAGATTTTGGATTTTGGGCACCTTTAAAAGTTATCAAATTTGTCCACATCGATGTACAAAGGGTCTTAAAATTTGTTTAAATAAAAAAAATAATTAATTAATGGAATTCTTGATTAGCTGAATCTGACCGTGTATTTTGATTTAGGAAATTGGGCCATGATATGTAAAGGTCCAATTTCATTCTTTTCATATTTTTTGCCACATTTATTCTGTTTGAAATCTATATGATGTGTCAAATATTTGAACACAACCAAAATTGAAAGCTGTATCAAGCTTGATTGAAGTGTCCATTCTGTTCAGGGTTTTGATCTCTGTGATTCTATTCAGCTACACCTGCGGTATTTTATTCAAGGGGATAAACAGTACAAATGATCATCAATACAATACATACAAGAATACCACCTATAGATAATACAATGTATCTATAAATAAACAAGTATACATGATTTTGACAGAGAAAAAAAATAAATATCAAAGTGGCATAATGTTTTACTAGGTTAGTAAATAAGGCTCTTAGGAACACCAAGTTTATATAAAAGTTTATGTCAATCATAAATAATGTTGTTGTGGTCCTAATTTGATAAATTTTGTTTGTAGTGGCTTATATATGGATATCTTATGCCAATAGAAATGCCAAAAGTAAGAACAAAGAGGACTAAAACTGTGAAGTATATACCTTATGCCTCTGGCTATGTTCCTCCTACCAACGGAGAACACATTGAAGCTGTGGGGTGTGATGGTATTGTACCACCTGAATATAATTGTCAGCCTGATAAAGATTTTATATTTTTCAATCCAATTCCGACACCAACAAGTATTGATGATTGGTTAGCACAGTATGTTGCTCCTGGTCAGACCTATGCTGACTATTTATCGACATGCTCATGGTTATCACCAAGTCCGGTCAATGGTATAAATCACAAGTTTGTTCCAACTGGTACAAATCTAGGTGACAAATATCCTGATGGGAAAATATATCTTTTACCGATTGGGAAATTTAGTGGCAAAGGCTTTAACCACTTCAATGAACTAGCAAAGTTTGCAGAAATATATTTAGGAATACCTGTTGTTATCCTAAATGGAATTGATATTGATGTGAATTTCACAGATAAAAAAATTTATTGGACAAATAGTGTTTCGGAAAGCTCATCTAATGGTGAGAGTTCAATACCTTTTAACAAAATAGCTTTGGAAAGTAGATTCTATGGCAAACATCACCAGATAGGAATAGCCAGTTTATTATTTATGCTTCGTCAGAACATTCCCAAAGATGCCTTGTCAGTGATTGGATTAACAATGAGTGATTTATACAGAGAACAATCAGACTTATTTGTTGCTGGTTGGGCTGCAGGTGGAGATCATGTGGCAGTATTCAGTTTCTTCCGTTATGATCCATCACTAACTTTTTCCAATGCTGATTGGTATAATATTCGTAGAAATCAGCGTATGTCTCAGGAGCATATTCAGAAGCTTACATTCCAAAGAAGTTGTAAATTACTTGTGCATGAGATAGGGCACTTATTGGGTATCGGACATTGCATATTCTTTGAGTGTTGCATGAATGGTTCTGGACATTTAGCAGAAGATTTTCGTCAGCCTATGCATTTATGTCCAGTGGATTTACATAAACTTCAAACACTTGTGGGATTTAATGTTTTAACAAGATATGAAAATCTCCTCAAATTTTATCAGCATCATGGTATGAATGAAGAAGCTGAATGGATTTCTAGACGTATTGACTTTATAAAAAATGCACCAGTAGAAATAATTTAAAATCTGTTCTATATCATTATCACTTTCATTGACATTGTTTTAGTTTGCTACATGTAAATGTACTATATATTAAAAGAATTTCCATCTTTATTTTTTTTTTTGAGAGCAATAGCAGTATATCATCTTTTGTGTCAAATATAGCATTGAAAATGAGGCTGTTAGTGAGAGAGAGAACTTCAGGGTTAATATGAACATAACAAAAATGATAGTTTTTTTTATAATCGAACCTTTCTCATCCATTGATAGCTCCTATACCATGTGCAGTGCTAGTATACTAATATTATTTAAAAAAAAAAAAAAAAAGCTATTTATCCCTTAAAATCCACATTTTTTTGTTTTTTACCAAGACTGGGAGCAGATTTAAAATGTAAGTAAGATACAATAGTCTTTTAACAACATTACATGGGAGATAACTCAATCTAATTCTGTTTTTAATACTATAATAGTAGCACTGTAAAGGTAAACTTTACAAAAGTGTTATGACAAACCAGATTTTACCAATGGATATACATGTCAATCATAAAAGGCATGTCTTTTGGCTTTTGGAATGCTATATTACTGTAAAACATAAAACATAAGCAATTTCTCCCATTTCAATTGCAGAAACTGAAGATGCCCAAAATAAAGAAAACAAAGGTGAACAGTAAATATGTACCATATGCATCAGGATTTAGACCTCCAAACAAAGATAAACAACTTAAGGCTATTGGCTTTGATGGTGGTGTCCCATTAGAATACCATGCATCAAAAGATGACGATTTTGAATTCTTCAAGCCAGTTCCTAAACCTACAACTATAGATGACTGGTTAGCCCAATACAATGAGGAAGGACAAACATACAAACAGTTTCTACAGGAATGTCCATGGATTTCATCTAGAAAGAGAAAGAGTGTGAAACAGAGATTTGTTCCTGAAGGGACCAACATACTGGAGAAATATCCAGATGGTAAAATTTATATTGTACCTGTGGGAGAATTTGATGGCCATCATTACTTCTACTTTGATGAGCTTGCCAAGTTTGCTGAGATCTATTTAGGAGTTCCTGTATCTACATTGCCGGGTGTAGATCTTGATGTCAAAAGTAATGATAGAAAAGCATTATGGGTAGAACATCCATCAGAGGCAAGTCAGTTGAAAAGCAATACAAAGAGAAGTAGTTCAAGAACAAAACAACACACATTAGAAAGTAGATTTAAAGGCACTCAATATCAGTTGGGTGTTAAAGATTTACTGAAAATGCTTCATCTCAAAATTCCAGATGATGCAATTTGTTTGATTGGGTTGACTATGAGTGATTTGTTTTGTGATTATACTGATCTCTTTGTGGCAGGAATGGCTGCTGGAAATCATCGTGTGGCTATTTTTAGCTTTTATCGTTACAATCCAACCCTGTCATTTTCACAAGCTGATTGGTTTGATGTTACCATGGACAAAAAACAGACGCAAGAAAACATTCGAAAGATTATGTTTCAAAGAAGTTGTAAACTTTTGGTTCATGAAATTAATCATCTTTTAGGCATTGACCATTGTATATTTTATGACTGTTGTATGAATGGGTCGGGTCATCTTTCAGAAGATTTCCGTCAGCCTATGCATCTTTGTCCTGTTGATCTACACAAACTTCAGAAATTAGTTGGCTTCGACATACTTATAAGATATAACAAATTATTGAAATTCTATGAGAAACATGACATGGAAGATGAAAGAGAGTGGGTTTCAAAGAGAATCAAAATGATTGGACAGATTTCCAAATCATAAAATCAAGAGCAGTAAGTGTAAAGTCAAAGCAGTTAAAGTTATCTCCCCTAGTGCATGTTTATGTTAATTTACAATGTGTGGAGATGTTGACCTTATTTGTATTTATCATATCCTTGGATTCTTTAAATCATAATCGATAATAGTTATATATGTTACAGTGAATTTGTATAATCAGAGATTTTCAGGGATTATGTAGAATCACTGGCTAGTTTAGGGATTATATAGAATCCCTAAGATTTTCAGGGATTATGTATAACTGAAATGAAGAAATTGTTTTATTTGTAATGAAATGAATAAAAGTAAAATAATTATAATCATAAATTGTAATATGTTATGCACAATTTATCAAAATGATAACCCCAATGTTTTTAGAATGTTAGGCACAATATATTAAAATAATATGCTTCACATCTGTTTTTACTACAATATCCACATTTAAAAAACCTTTTCCTTCACATATTGAAGCAGATTTTACGACACACCTAAGAGAAATAAAAAGTTCATTAAAAATATTTGTAGGTACTCCCCAAAAAAGGGAAATAGCAACCTCGACCTAGTTGGAGCAAGATACCATGTTTTGTGACCAGGTGATATCCTTTTTCAGATTTTTTGTAAACAATTGCCATTATGTTTTTTGGGTTTCCCTTTCCTTTTTTACCCTGTGGAATTGTTATGAGAATATTACACTAAATGCACAATTACTTTATATACGAGTGTTTCATTTCATGTTCATCTTCATGTAAATTAATGAGAAAAAAATAATGTTCAAACTTTATCATGTTAGCATGAAGATAGGATGATCTAAGATATCTAATTATGTGTCCTAAATTTAGGACGAAAAATGCGATATATCCTAAGATAAGAGAGCTTCAAGAACATGACTTAAGACAAAGACTTGTATTAAGATGGTCTTAGGACACGTTCTAATCCTAAGATAGCTTTAAGAACACTACCCCTGCTTCCTATAAAATTTTGGCTAATGTGGCGTAAATCAAACAACAATCAATCAATCCTATAAAATTTTGTTTTGATTTCAATCCTTAGTTCTGCCTGTTTTTCTATTAAATTTAGATGGGTAAGTTCTCTTCTTGTTCATTTGCACAAAAATAAATGAAAAATAGTCTTCTTCACCATTTGTTTTTACAAATAGAACATGAATATCCGTTTGATACCGGCTTTTAATAAACAAACAATACATGTAAAGTTATCTCTATATAAGTGGAATTGTGATGTTATTCATTTTGAAGTCTTCAACTTTTATCTCAAAACCCTGTGTTAGTTTAAGAAATAATTCTTTCATGCCATGCTCTATGCTCATTTTAACATGGGTAGGCATTATATTTGTTAATATCTTCATACCGAGCAATAGAGAGGTATTAAATGTTTACAAATATAATGCCTATTCATGTTAAATGAGCATAGAGCATGGCATGATAGAATAATTTCAATTCTAATAGGAATATTTTGAACTTTTGTACTTCGAAGCGGACCTATAGTAGATGGTCAAAATGTCGCCATATTGATTTGATGAACAAAAACTTTATAGAAAAATCAACAGTTTATAAATAAAAAAAGAACAGAAACATTTAAACTTACTTTTAGAATGTTTTTATTTAATTTCCTAGCGAGCAACATCAACAAAAATGTTTATTTTGATCTCTGGCGTTGTTCAAAATTAATCTGACGTTGCAATTTCAATTGTGACGTCAATCACGTGCAGCCCATGTTCTATTAGAATTAGAACATGGCTTTGTACCCAAAGCTAAAGAAGAATGTCATATTAGAATATATCTTTAGGGATTATATATAATTACTAAGGATTTTAGTGATTCTACATAATCCCTGATTATACAAATTCACTGTAACATATATACATGTTCTTGGGGACCAAATGAAAGTCAATGTTTTGGAAAATGAAAAAAGCTCAATTTTATCACCAGATTTTCGTTAAAAAAATACCAGTTAATAATTAGATGATTTGAATTATGATTATGAATTATAAAAAATATACAAATTATATATATGGCAAATGTAAGGTTCAGATTTTATAATCATGTAAATTATTGGTGTTCTTGATTTCGGCAACTTTCAATAATTTCTGAAATTACAGTATTATTTGCCAACTCTAAATATTTTAAATATTACATTAAATTACTTAACAATGTATTTCTTATTTAAAATGAAATTTGAAATGAAAAATGTATATGAGTTACCTCTATATTCTTATTTATGACTACAGGAAGTTGATTTCATGGGCATTGCTCATAAAGTTATGAATAGAAATAAAATTATCTAAAAGTGCAATTAATAATTTCATAGCAGGTAGATTATTGAAAATTAAGTATTTGTATGAAAGATTTGTTAAATGCACTTCACTCTGTGCTTTATCCTGCAATAGTTATTCCCCCTTAGCTTATAAAAACATAAAAGAGCCATCATGGTCACCAGCTGGCTTGCCCAAATTTTCTGCTCTGCAATTACATGTACATTGACTCACAAAAAATATACATTTATACAGCTATTTATTTTAGATGTAACTTATATTTATTATATTCTCAAAGATTCTGTGATTGTTAAGCAAATGTCAAATTGGATTATAATGAAAAAATATACTTTTTGAGAAAAATGTCTTTACATATATATTTCTTTTTTTTCTAATTTCATAATTTGTATATTGTAATATATTGTTTTTGTATGAATTCATGTTGGATAAAACTAACAGTTTTATAATTATGTTTTAAAAAAAGGTTAAAGAAGGGGAGCTAACTTTTTTTTTAAACAGTTTGATTTTTTTAGTAACATGCAGTACCCATTTACAATATGGTATAAAGTTGCCAACAATCAATCTCGAAAATGAATTTGATAATACTATGTACTGATTGACTATCCTATCTTAAAGACAGCAAATTTCAGTCATAATGGCATATATAGACAATGGGCAGTGAAATTGTTACTGTTAATGTCCCAGGTTTTTATACGACCGCTTTTGTGTCATATTATGGTATCATGTCTTCTGCATCATTGTCTAAAGATGCAATTAGTGTCCGGACAATAACTTTTGTTTTAGTGAATGGATCTCTATAAATTTTTACCAGAAGGTTCAATAGCACTAAAGGATTATAACTTGTGTACAAGTATTTCAATTGCTCTGAAATTATACAGCAATGTTTAAATCACAAGTAGAAGGTTTTGGATTCATTTTAGGGGTTAAGGGCCAAAAAGGGGCCAAAACAAGCATTTTTCTAGTTTCCAGACAAGAACTTGTGTGTAACTGTATGAATCTCTCTGAAATTGTACCGCAATGTACCATATAATTAAGGGGAGGCTGGGATTAAGTTTTGAGATAATTGCCAAAAATATGTAGGAATTAGGGGCCAAAAAAGGGCCAAAAAGAAGCATGTTTCTAGTTTCCAAACAATCATGACAATAACTTGTGTTTAAGTGTATGGATCTCTCTGAAATTATACTACAAGGTTCAATACTACAAAGGAAAGCATGGGATTGAGTTTGAGGGTTATTGCTCCAAGGGGATTTCAAAAAATTGGGGGGGGGGGGGATTTTTTGTTAACCATTATTTTAAGAGCTTCCTTTTTTTTCAAAATTTCATATTTTGAAATGTTTCAAGAAGAAATCTAAGAAATTATGTTTATTTGTTAGATCTTTGACCACATTAATTTTGTGACAAAAAGCTATGTTATGTCAAAAATGTTATCACAATCCAAATTCAGTATCAAGCTTGAATATTGTGACAAAATTTGCCCCAACTGTTCAGGGTTCACCCACTGCGGTCGTATAAAGCTGTGCCCTGCAGAGCACCTGGTTATAGTTTTCAAACAATAACTTGTGTTTAAGTGTATGAATCTCTTTGAAATTATACCACAAGTTTCCATATCATGAAGGCATGGTTAGTATTGACTCTGGGGTTTTTTGCTCAAATTTCTTTTTGGAATTAGGGGCAAAAGGGCCAAAAAAAGGGAAACTGGTCAATGGACAATTAAGACAATTTTAAAAAGCAGTGTAAGTGAGTTAATTCAAAAACATTTGACATACAATGTTGGTTATGTTCTGATTTACCTTTCTTACACTACTTGTAAATTATGTTTAAAGAAATGTCAGGTTTTAGACTAATTGCAAAAAAAAGGGGGGTGGTAGCAGCTTTCATTTTTATTCCAAATTTCTCAAGTTCCAAATTTTTGAAAAGTTTGAAGAAGAAATCTTTAATTGCACAATATTGCGCAATAGATTTGTAAGATCTTGACATTTGTTTTGTGTCAGAAACTCATTATGTCAAAAATTTGATCGCAATCCAAATTCAGGGCTGTATCAAGCTTGAATGTTGTGTCCATACTTGCCCCAACTGTTCAGGGTTCAACCTCTACGGTCGTATGAAGCTGCGCCCTGTTGAGCACCTGGTTCAAATGAGCTGAGATGGATAGAAATTGATCTAATGCAAGTGCAAGTATACATGTACATGTATAAGATATAGATTGATTTTGGGACATTCAAATACCAAATGGAAAATGCATGTTAGTCTCTTTTGTAAAAATTCTTATAACAAGTAATTTTTCAAACAGTTACACAGACATTCTATAGAAATATTTTCAACCTGAAATAGGATTACAGATATATAAGTATTCATTTTATAAGTAGATATAGGAAGATGTGGTATGAGTGCCAATGAGGTTGATTTCTTTCAGATGCAGCTCATAAGATAATGGCATTGTGATGTAAATAAAAACTATATACCGTATATAAACATTTTATTAAAGATTAATTGATTTCATATGTAAGTAAGGACTTCAGAAAACTTGTATGGTCTGAAATTAGAAAAAGTTGAGCAAAAATAAAAATCAATCTCTTAAAAGGATACCTTGTATGAAAAGTAAGTACTAAGAGGACTACCACTTCCAGAAGGCCATCAAACATAAGGGTTAAAAGAATACAGTAGTCCACCAAATATTGCACTGAAAACTGAATATAGTCTTTAGGAAACCCACCAATGACAGAAGATGGAATCAGGTGGACTGGAAGGGTAAGAATTTCCTGTGTATTTTATGTAATAAATTTTTAAAAAAGTGTTAATTTTACAAAAGCTGCTTTTTATGAAAGTAACTAAAAAAAATTAAAAGGGAAATGTTTAAATGTTTTTCACATTCTCCAATTTAAAAGACATATTTTAAATGGTCATGTACACAAGTACCTATAGTTTGTTGTTTTAGTGTTGATATGTTCAGCATCTCTCTATATTGAATATGATATGTGCAACCTTTTATTAAACTATCTTTATTGAAAAACTGTGCATGCTCAGGGATTATTATATTCAATAAATCGTTAAAATAGAAACATCTTTATATTTATTTTCCGATACAGTTAGTGGTCTTGTCATATATATTGGAAATTGTTGTGAGAAACTCAATATGATTTGTGACTTTCCTGTGACATAAGTCATAGAAGGCTAGAAATAGGGATAACTATCTTGTGGCAGTTTATACTACCGGTACTTGTATAAAGCTTTTTGTTGCATAAGGTAGAAGTCCTAGATGCTTCATACCTTATTTTGAGATTCGTTATGAGACTAAGATTTCGTCTGCCATATGTCCATTGCATTTGACCTCATTTTCATGGTTCATCAACTGCTTGAAAAAAAATGAAAGTTCTTTTGTCATGTGAATTTAAAATGAGTAATAGGATAATTATATTTGGGTTCCTTGCAAGGTCTTCATTTCCATCATACAGGGTTCACCTGACCTTTGTCTCGTTTCATAGATCAGTGATCAAAGTTTGAATCATCAAACTAACAGTTACTTGATTAGGTCTGTTTCTCAGATAGCAGTAAGTCAACTACATGTGGTGTATATAATGACTAAGGGGTACATGCAAGCCTGGCAGGTTTCATCTGATAGATGCTGATATTTGGCCCCATGTTCATGGTTCATCGATCAATGTTAAATTTTAACTGATTTTTATTTATTTTGGGATGTATGAAAGGCAGTCTGCTGCAAAACAGTGTGTGTTCATCAACATGAAAGGGCTTATGTGTTCTCATTACTGAGTTTAGAATGTTAGTAGCAAAAAAAAAAAGTTCATTATATGAATTTGAGTTATTTCCCTTTGAACAGAAATTAATTTCTGTATCCTTTGAACTCTTGTTTAGAGCTGTTTTAATGCCTAAATATAGTATCCATACTTGTTCAACTCTTCAGGTATCTGGTTTGCTGTCACTCTGATGCCTCCTGTTGTGTTTGTTCTGTTTTTCAAATATTTGAAGCAATAGGGTTTACAATATATTTGGTATATGGAATGATTGCTATGACCCTCTGCTATGTGCTCAAGTATATCTGGCAGATATTTACTTACTAGTAACTTTACCCCATTTTCATGATTCATTGGTTAATGTTGAGTTTTGTTAGTTTTGTCCTCTCCTCAGATACTACCAGCAATAAGGTAACTTTACTTTGTGTATCATCTGACCTTGACCTGATTTCCGTGGTACATTCGTCAGTGTAAAGTTTCCCTTTTTAGATACTTTAAATTATTAAACTATATCTGGTGCATGGAAGGATTATAACGGTGTACTTGTCTGGCAGGTACCATCTGACCTTGACCTCATGTTCATTTTTCATTGGTGGATGTCGGGTTTCCTGGTTAAATTTGTTTCCATATATATTGTAAGCATTAGATTAACTATGTTTGGTCAATGGAATGATTGTAAGGTGAAAATGTTTGTCTGGCAAGTGTCATCTGGCCTTGACCTTATTTTCGTGGTTTATTGGGCAATATTTAGTTTTCGTGGTTTAGTCTGTTTTTTGGATACTAAAAGCAATTGGTTAAATTTATTTGTTGTATGTAATAGTTTTAAGTATGAATAAGAAGGTGTGGTATAAGACCACTCTGCATCCAAATCATAATGTGTAAAACGTTAACCATTATAGGTCAAAGTATGGCCTTCAAGACGGAGCATTGGCTCACACCGAGCAGCAAGCTATAATGGCAAAAAAATGACTAATTGTAATACAATTCAAACAGGAAAGCCCAGGCGCGTAGCTCCCTATACGCCAACACGCAGTTGCGTGCACATCGGTTCGGCATGCAAAAAAAATATTGCAAAATTAAAAATTTATAAATTAAATTTTAAAGGAAACACATATGTTGTCACTTTTTTTATTGATGAAATTTCATTAAATAACGGCATTTGGTTTCAAAATAGAAGTTATATTGGAGATAATGCATTACAAAATCGGACACTGTAACTTGTATCTTTAACAAGATTTGAATTTGTTATACTCAGTCTAATACATGTAGTTTCGGAGCACATTTTACAGAGTACGGTTTATCTGTTTGGAATGAGATGTACCAATCGGCATTAGCTTTAAACCCTTCGATATCGTTGAAATTATGCCACGGCGATGTGTTCGAGGGACTACCAGAGCCACTCATCCTGCAAACACGCCAAAACAGTACTGGAAAGTCTCATTATTATATTTTGCGTTTACAGACCATATGATAATTGAACTGGAGAGTGGAGTCGCGTCTGGTATTATCAGAAACTCGTTTCTTTGTGTCGTATCTGCTTCCTCGTGTTGTAGGAAATATAACAAACGAACAAATCTCAACATTGTCTGAGACATACGAAACTGACCTGGTATACAATTTTGACGAATTCAATTGGGAGGTCGCTCGATGGCAAACACGTTCACTGGTTTATAACATCTCGCGAGTGCTACCGTGGAGATCTATCAGTGTACTATCGTTTGAATTGTTTTTCATTGTCTTATCGGGGCCTTTTATAGCTGACTATATATATGCGGTATGGGTTTTGCTCATTGTTGAAGGCCGTACGGTGACCTATCATTGTTAATGTTTGTGTCATTTTGGTCTTGTGTAGATAGTTGTCTCATTGGCAATCATACCACATCTTCTTTTTTATACGTTTGTTGTAATCTAATGTACGATGAACAATGACAGGTTATCATCACTAGCATTACTGCATATTCATCGAGATTTCAGTGTGAAATATTGACAAATATATAGAGAAGCTCGTTTCTGCCTTGACCCGAAAAGCAGATTTTGGACAATTTTGAGTAAATTCTGTATCAGAAAAATGTGTAGTTTATGTTTTCAATTATCCATGATTTACTTTATTCAGAAGTTTTATGAATAGTTTTACATCCATAAATTGTTTATAAGTCCTATCTACATGTAGCTCCTCTTTCAACTGTCCTATGACCGAAAACCGAAAAAAAAATCTTTTCATGCATAAAAATGGTCCAAAAAATTTTCGCCTCGCTCCGCTCGGCGGTACGAGCTTGCACATCGTTTCTTTCTAGCTACGCCCCTGAAGCCAACAGTCTTATCTATTTAAAAACTAGAAACGAAAAACACGTATGAACCACACAAACAAACAATAAACACTGGACAACAGGTGTAAACAAACGCAACTGGTTGAAATGTATTAAAATGGCACTAAACTTCATCTTTAAGATTTAATTAATCTGAGACTTTTGTATGGTCTCTAACGACTGCCAAATATGTATTATAATAAAATTAACGGTACCAATTTTCTTGCACCAGATGCGCATTTCGACAATACATGTCTCTTCAGTGATGCTCGTGCACAGGCACTTGTTTCTATCCATACGAAGGTCGACTATCCATATGGATAGTCGACCTTCGTATGGATAGAAACAAGTGCCTGTGTGCTCGTGGCCAAAATATTTGAAATCCAAAGCTTATATAAAAGATGAATAAACTTCCATGGTTTTCCAAAGTTCGATTTGTATATATAAGTCCGTGTTAATTATAAAGGTTCCGTGGTTTTTATACGACCGCAAAAATTGAAAATTTGTCGGTCGTATATTGGTATCACGTTGGCGTCGTCGTCTGCGTTGTCGTCGTCGTCGTCTGTGTCATCGTCGTCGTCGTCCGAATACTTTTAGTTTTCGCACTCTAACTTTAGTAAAAGTGAATAGAACCACAAAAAGAAGGTTGGGATTGGTTTTGGAAGTTTTGGTCCCAATATTTTAGGAATTCGGGGCCAAAAAGGGCCCAAATAAGCATTTTCTTGGTTTTTGCACTCTAACTTTAGTAAAAGTAAATAGAAATCTATGAAATTTAAACACAAGGTTTATGACCACAAAAGGAAGGTTGGGATTGATTTTGGAAGTTGAGGTCCGAACAGTTTAGGAATTAGGGGCCAAAAAGGGGCCCAAATAAGCATTTTTCTTGGTTTTCGCACCATAACTTTAGTATAAGTAAAAAGAAATCTATGAAATTTAAACACAAGGTTTATGACCATAAATGGAAGGTTGGGATTAATTTTGGAAGTTTTGGTCCCAACAGTTTAGGAATAAGGGGCCCAAAAGGTCAAAATTAAACTTTGTTTGATTTCATCAAGAATCAAATAATTGGGGTTCTTTGATAAGCCGAATCTAACTGTGTATGCAGATTCTTAATTTTTGGTCCCGTTTTCAAATTGGTCTACTTTAAGGTCCAAAGGGTCCAAAATTAAACTTAGTTTGATTTTAACAAAAATTGAATCCTTGGGGTTCTTTGATATGCTGAATCTAAAAATGTACTTAGACTTTTGATTATTGGCCCAGTTTTCAAGTTGGTCCAAATCGGGGTCCAAAATTAAACTTTGTTTGATTTCATCAAAAATTTAATAATTGGGGTTCTTTAATAAGCCAAATCTAACTGTGTATGTAGATTCTTAATTTTTGGTCCCGTTTTCAAATTGTTCTACATTAAAGTCCAAAGGGTCCAAAATTAAACTAAGTTTAACAAAAATTGAATTCTTGGGCTTCTTTGATATGCTGAATCTAAGCATGTACTTAGATTTTTGATTATGGGCCTAGTTTTCAAGTTGGTCCAAATCAGGATCCAAAATTATTATATTAAGTATTGTGCAATAGCAAGAAATTTTCAATTGCACAGTATTCAGCAATAGCAAGAAATCATCAATTGCACAGTATTGTGCAATAGCAAGAAATTTTCAATTGCACAGTATTGCGCAATAGCAAGAAATCTTCAATTGCACAGTATTGTGCAATAGCAAATATTTTCAATTGCACAGAGGGTGGTAAAGGGTTGTTTTCGTGCAACGTGATCGCCGTTTTTTATTTCACGTTCAACATGTTTTTCTTTTTTAGTTGACGTTCAGTCGTTCCAAGACAGGTGCCTCGTTCAACGTGTTCTTCTTATTTAATTTAACGTGCATCGCGATTTTCAAATGCTTATTTTGCGTGCTCCGTATTTTTCAAATAAAATTTACCCTTGGCAGGGATCGTCCAGAAAAAATGGATTCAATTTTATTTTTTGATAAATGGAAAGGCCTTTGATGTTCCTTATGATTATATTTAAAGTTTTCAAGTACAACAGAGAGTTTACACATACACGAAGACAGTGACTCAGTCACAAAAGGTTCACATCAAAGTCTTTATTTTTCGTGCAACGTTCATGACAGAAATTATTTCACGTTCAACGTGAAATGATGTCTTATTTCACGTTTTTTCTGTGCAAGCACCCCCCTTTACCACCCTCTGCACAGTATTGCGCAATAGCAAGAAATATCTAATTGCACAATATTGTGCAATAGCAAGAAATTTTCAATTGGAGTTATCTTTCTTTGTCCAGAATAGTAGTTGAATCAACTTAAATCATTGTTTTATATAATATACAATGAATATTCACTTTTAATACCAACTGGTAAATTAAAACAGTCTTTACCATTAAGTGATAACAAGCACTTTTTTTTACATTTTAATATGTATTTAAATGAGTAGTTATTGTTGCAAACTCCATTAGAAATTTGAATTGAGATCAGTTTTGGAATAAGGGAAAGGGGGATGTGGGAAAAAAATTGGGGGGGTCAATTTTTTTTAGATTTCATAAATAAAAAGAAAATTTCTTCAAACATTTTTTGAGAGGATTAATATTTAATTCAACAGCATAGTGAATTGCTCAAAGGCAGTTCATTAGACCACATTCATTCTGTGTCCGAAACCTATGATGTGTCAACTATTTAATCACAATCCAAATTTTGAGCTGAATCCAGCTTGAATGTCGTGTCCATACTTGCCCCAACCGTTCAGGGTTCAACCTCTGCGGTCGTATAAATCTGCGCCCTCAGCAGAGCATCTGGTTCCAGGTTGTATTGGTCAAATCGTGAATAAGTTTTTTGTTGGTTTTTTCTTCGTCTTAAGATTAAAATGATTTCATGTGCTGATGGAAATTAATAGGATTACAGAATGGTGTCCTCCTTTAAAAAGACAACTATTAGATATATCAACTGTTGTTGCCAGTTTGCTGATTCCTATCTTATGTCAATTTGAGTATATCTTTCGATATTTAAATGACGTTTTGTGAATTTTGTTTAACATATTCTGGTCCAAGTAAGATATAAATTGCAGCATCAGCAGATGGTTGTGGTAGTGACAGTAGTCTTTTAAGCGTGTTTTGTTTTGTTTGTTTTTGTGAGGGTTGTTTTTTTTTTGGGGGGGGGGGGGGGGGGGGGGGGGGTATGTCTGGTTTTAAAAGTGTTGTTGGGAATTTCAATTTCATAAAGCATTCTAGGTACCAGAGATGTTCTTAAAAGTTTGTATGCTATCAATGGATTCATACAATCATAATTTAAAACCTACATTGAGTCTTTATTCGAACTATTTAATATTCATTAGCTATTTACTCGGATTATGTACCAACATTGCAATATCTTGCAGTCGCTTTTGGTTCAAGATTTCAAGATTCATTAGGAAACACTCAAACACGTATACAATGTGTTACAAGAGGTCATTATTGATAACATATAATAGATATGACAAAAATGAACATGGGATTAAATACAAATAATTTAAATATGATTTGTTAATGCGTTTTAATTTGGTTGAGGGGTATTCTAAGGTTTCTTCTAAGATTATACTTATGGGTAAAGCTGAGAATCGAACACATAAAGTTTATATATTCTTTTAATATTATCAAACCTTAAATAAATAGAGGCATTAACATTTTGGAAGTGGATTAATCATTAATCCTTCTAACATTTGATCTGGGATTAATTTACACCTGACCAATTCCATTAATTTTTGTTCTTATAAATCCTTTTCTGAAAAATTTAACGTTTTAATTTAATTTAATTAAAACGGAATTAATTAATCAGTGAATAGGTGCAATAAACACGTAAAATAGCTTTACACTTCGGGGTTAACGACACTTTTAAATAATGGTTAATTGGATGGAGGGACAGTTATCTTATATAATTTTTGTGTCAAATTAGTCAAATAATAGCGGTATAAAAATTGTATTGTGTTTTCGGCGGACATGACCCCTGAGCCAGACTTTTATTACACACCGAACGTTGAAACACCATTTCAAGACCGAACCAACACGTTTAAGACCTTCCTTCGTTAGTATCTCTTTAAACGTTTATTTTGTACAGTTATAATGTATTATGTAAATTTATGCAACTGTCAAAATGTTTATCCAATTACAGTACTTCAAATCTTGATTGAAAACATAGAGACCTTAAATACAAAACATAAAATATTCTGAAGTCATTTGCGATATATATTAGATACCTTATGTTTCAAGTTGGTTTCATTACCAACTACAAATTCTAATTAACAAAACGGGACGTATTTATCTTTTCAAATATATATTTAGTTATTTTAAATTTACAATTATGGTATTAATTTTAAATTTGATATCTGTTATTGGAAGAAAATTCTTCACACGACTATGAATACTTAATTATTTTATAAAAAATAATCTTCTGTATACAATGGCCATTTAAGTTGGGTTAATCTCAATTAATCCATAATAAACCGTAATCCACAATAAACCCATTCGCTGTCGTCATTTAACAACAAGTTTGGTCGGAGATGTGTCAAATTAATTTTATAGGAAATATAAGTGAAAATTAAGAGGTAAGAATATTTTTACTTATTTTGATAGAACAGAAATTGAATTTCGGGCAAGATTTTCATATGGCACCCCACCATACTAAAAGAACCCACAGGCGCTTGGGTCTATGATTATGATACAGACATGCACAGAAGTGATAGATATGTATTATAAATATAGAAAATTGAATATTTTAATATAAAAAAAAAAAAAAAAAAAAATCTGTATCATAATCATAGACCCAAGCGCCTGTGAAAGAACCCAATCATATATTACAGTTTATTCTGTAGGGTAAAATATGAAACTCTTTCCGAATTTCGTAGAATGGGTTTCATGAAGTATTAGGTCAAAACCAAATGACTTCAAGATGGAAGACTTTGAAACGAGAAAACAATACAATGAAATAAATAATTATATATTTTTTCAAATACAAATATGTTTTACGAATCATAAAACTGGAAGACTTTGAAACGAGAGAACAACACAATGATATAAGTAATTATACATTTATTTAAATAAAAATATGTTTTACGTAACATAGGACGTGGTTTGATTGCCAATGAAACGAATAACATGGAAATGTATTTTCAAGAACTTACGGTAAATAGATTCAAAATATTCAAATAAAAATATGTTTTACGTAACATAAGACGTGGTGTGATTGCCAATGAAACGAATAACATGGAAATGTATTTGAAAAAGAACTTACGGTAAATAGATTCATAATGGCTTAACATATCCCTGTCTGTATATACCACAGAACTACTGTTTTGTTTTGTCACAGAGGAAAAGTAGTTAGAGGGGCATAACAAATAGCTGGGTTTTTTTTGTCAAAAAGAAAACAGTAGGTAGAGCGCCAGAATTTTCCACCATAAAACCTGTCTAAATTATAGCCATACTATTCAGGCACATATAGACGAAAAGGTGTTAACAAAAATACAAACCTTATTAAAGGATTCGAAAAGTCCATAAAATTTTACAAAACCAAACGTGAGTCTATGTCAACTAATAGAACAAATGGAACACAACTGTCATATTCCTGACCTGGTCTTTGAAAAACAAATGTTTTTCGATTCACGTTTAAACTTTACTGTATTCTTGACTATTCACGGTTGTAGAAACGAACATTTTGTGGACACTTTTGTTTTACTTTCAGATGTCTAAACTGGCGAATAGGATATTGAATAGCGACAAAGAGGTTGCGGCTGTCAAGTACAATATTAAAGAACAACGATGTCTGAAGAAAAATTTAGTGACCTTGGATGCCGAAGCACAATATTCTGTGAAACTAATCGATATGGAAAACAGAGGGATGAAGGTTTTCTATAGACGATTTAGAGACAAAGTTTCCAAAATCAAAACTCATTTGAAAGTGAACGAGGTCACAAGACTTAAAGATCTCGAGGCAACCGGCCGACTAAGTCCTCCTCAGAACACAGTTAATACAACTTCTATGTTACGTATAGCAGACGCAGAAAAACGTTTGAAATTACAGGGTCGAGAACATCTTCGGAAAACTAAAAGTGCTTTTACAAGCAGGAGTGTGGACGCTATTCAGGAAAGTAAGAGCAATTCTGTCATGTCAGGAACTTTTGATAGCCATTTCAATGAAAGCGAATCTGTTCATCGACTTTCAACATCTCATCGACCTTCAACATCTGCATTGGATAGTAAATTAAACGGTTCCCGTGAAAGCATATCTAAAAAGCGTCAGAGTATTGAATCCTTAGATAGACCACAGTTTTTCAAATCTAAAACATGTGATGCAATTATACAAGAGTCTGATTTCGTAGAAAAAATTGAAAGCAAGGAAATTCTAACTTCCCCGCTCGAACATACTACAGAAAAATATGAACCATCGAAATGTACGGGAATATGTATAGTTTATGGAGAAAAACCTACCGAAACTTACAAACCTGTAGTCAAGGAACCAGAAAAAGAAGACACCCCAAACAAAAAAATGAGCTTGACTTTTAATTTCATAGAAACAGGAAATGTTAATTCGCCACGTATTATGAACAAAACAAGTAGTGTTGAGAATGAAATGCCAAAGAAAGAGGAGGATACCGTTAGTCAAAGTCCACGTCAATGTAACGACGTAAACAATGGCACACTTACCGTGAATCCTATAGAGGACATGCTTGATGAATCAAATGGAACAAAACATGAGATACCCGATACTAATGATAACAAAGAACAGAAAAGTGGTGCAGTAAATCATGATTCAAATAATAACACAACTCCAAGAAAAACTTCACAACACAAGACGACTAATCAGTTTTCCAGAACATGTCGTCACAAGAAGCACCAAAACGAAACACGAGGTAAAGATGACACAACCAAGCTTAGGAAAACGGAACAAAAACCCAAACTACAGGAAAACAAACAGGACAGTGATATTAAAAATAATTGTCAAAAGGATAAAACTTTACATACAAATGCCGGTCGTGATTCGCCCGTATCTATAAAAAGTTACAATAAAGTTGCCGTCCCTCGAACTCGAAACGGCCAATCGAAAAGTGCACGATCCAATTTCGAGAGGCAGTCAAGAAAAAAGTCGTGTAATAGTAGCCCGGAACGACGAAGTTTCTCCGCTACGGGAAAATCCACGAATTTCGCACAAATGACCAAACAGTACTCATGCCATAGCAGTATTGATAAAGAGGCAATGAAAATCCAGGAATCCAGGATGTCTTTCAGCATCTCCGATGGTTTGTTTAGTTTGGGTGATGACCCGTACGAAGAGCGCAGACAACTTCTTCTGATGGACGAACACAATAGATTTGTAATTTTGTTACATAAGAAGGAAGACTATCTAGAAAGAATAGAAGAGTATATCAAAAAACAGTTGGAGGAATCCCTATACGGATGTCCTGATGGAGCTGTTGGCGGGAAGAAGAAGACTAAATCACCAAAGGATATCTGGGACGAATTAAAACATTGTCGGTATCTTAGAACCGATGACGAGGAGGATATTGATTTGTCGCAGGTTGTGACTCTCGCTTCGGAACAAATTAAAAGTAAACAAGGACTTAAGTACAAACCACTGTTTGGTAGACAAAAGAGCAAGAAAACAGTTACAGTGGAACCCAAAAAGACAGAGGACAATAAAAGTAAAGATCCGGTTAACTCGGATTCTCTGGGTTAGAGATGATGTTACTTTACATTATTATAGTACTATTTTTTTCATGTTAGCTCTTTAAATTAAATCTGTTAATAATAATACATGTTCTTGTTCAAAATTGTGTGGATTTTCCCCCAGCCTGTGACGTTTATGTCAAGGAAGCGAGACATAGTTGTTGTTGGTTCAAGTCTTGTCAACTTTGTTTTTTTGTAAATTGTCATGTTATAAATTAGGCCGTTGGTTTTCCGTTTTGGTATGTTTGTCATTTTTCAAATAATTGTGGCCTTAAAATAGCCGGGCGACTGTACAGTATGGGTTTTTCTCATAGTTTACGTCCGTACGATGTCCTATAATTGCTTAAATCAACTTCTGAATCTAATCTTCAAGATCAAGCAACAACATATAGTTATAGAAAAGGTTTTATTTTATTCTTGACATCTGTATGTTGCTGAAAAATTGACTCAACCTTTAACTTTAACTTGTAACTGACAACAACAAATACAGGCGACATGAAAATTAAAAGTTAGGAGTGATATAGCACTCAGCGACATAAAGAATTTTAACGCGTAAAGATTCGTCATCTGTTTGAATATCAATTCTAATATGACGTGCTTCTTTAGCTTTGTAAAGAAACCATACTTTATTATCCAATAAAATTAGTTTGCACATGCGTATATTGACTACGGCAGAGAAATGAATTTCGTCAAATTGGTATGCATTTAATGTATTTCCTTAAATTAAAACACTTTCAAACACTAAAATGATACACATTTTGTTACTAATACTTTTACAATGGCAACAATGTGTTACAATTCGTAATTGATATTTGACCTAGATACCACAACGTTCATGTTGGCTGTTCTAATTTCAAAAACCCTCCCTTTGAAAAACACTTTTCATCTCTCCCGTTAAAAAGGCATGTCAAATGTATATAATAACTTCATTGAAACATATGTTCTGACGATAAAATATAAAATAAAGTATAGGGTATTATTACTGTTGTACTGAAATGACAAAATTGTTTCATATTTCTGATAAAATGTCGTTTTAGATCGTTTTAGATCTTTGCCATGGCGTTGTCTGTTGACTATATGAACTTTTGAGTTTAAATATCCGTTTGGTATCAGCAGCCTCTCTTTCACCACTATTTTTGTTTTACTTTAAACAATTGCTTAAAGTACTTTTCCAATTTTATGTGTAAATCTTAATTTGAAACTCTTTGTGTGAATATCGTGTACAGCGGTTACGGAATCTGAGCAGTACGCGTTCAAAAAGGCTAGTAGACCCAAAAAGGAAAATCCACTAAAGGAATAGTTTCAACAAATCATTGTTCAAAAATTAGATAATTTTGCACCTCAGACGCCTGGGCATATTTTAATTTTCTCCCAATTTAGTTTTTAGTAACAGTCTGTATAATAACAAAAAGTAAAACAAAGAAAAAAGAAGGGTTCAACGCTTTAAACACTTTTCTAGCCCTGATTGATTTGCTGTACCAATCACAATATTGCCTGCATGCATGATTCTTCACTTTTGATATACATGTGTTCTATGTCTTTGCTTTACAACTGACTGGCTGTAGTCATAATGTAACTTTAATTCATTGGTCCGTTAAAAAGTGCTTTAATACCGAGGGGAACGGCTTGATTTTATATCACCAGGTTCAGTATTATTTGAGCAATTGCACTGAAGCATTCGTTAATACGGGATTGTTAATTATAAATAAAAGGGGGTGCAATAAGAAGGACCATCAATCAAAAACTTTAGTCGAAGAAAAACAGAAAATACAATTGCCAAAAAGTAAAACATTGGAAAGACAGTCAACAAAACACTACAAAATTAAAGACTGAACAACAACACCAACTCCTCCCCAAAAACTGAATTTTCACTCAGATGCTCAGGAAGAACAGCAGTTCATGCTCAACCATTGGCACCAGATGTGCTGCTCATGGCAAGTAAAATAAAACAACGATAAGTTTAGTCGTTGATACCACATCCGAAAAAAAACCAAAACGGTATTATGGATATGCGATCAATGAAATTCATATTGTCATCTGTGACATATATATTCCATAACGATCAAACAAATCACAAACATCCGCAGAACTTACCACAACTGTATTTCCATTTGGACTGTATTGGTTAACTGAGGTAATGAGGCAGCAGTCCCCATCAAGGATATTATGATATGAAAACGAATAACCTGGAAGATCGTATTAACTGGGGGAAATTCTGCATTGTCCCATTTCTATTCTAGCTCCTGGTCGATGTTAAAAGAAAAAGGTTGAGATTTATCATTAGAACAAAAGATATTTTTTTGTCATTTTGTCGTTTGGTCGCTGTTCTATAGACGTTTACTCCGTACGAATCATTCATGTGTTTAAGTTGTTTTTTTATTATCGACTAACTGACACTAATTGGTATCAGAAAAGAATCCTATACACCTTAATATAACACAAGGTTTGAAATCCTCGAAGACAAAAACATGGAGATCTGACACACACCGTGTATCCTGATCTGAAATCCTCAAAGACAAAAACATATAATAATATATACATGTATACTAATGTGTGAAATTGGATAAAACTATTTTCGTGATTTCAATCGCCTCTCCCTTGATCATGTACACAAATTCAGTTAAACACAAGGTCGAATCTAACTGAATTTAAAAAAAATAAACCAAATAAAATACAAAAATTCCAGCTATCACGAGTTTTAGGCAGTATACTCAGTATATCCTGTATGTGTTTAAACTCGGAAAACTATACCAACTGTGTAGTAGAGTTCGCATCAAATATGACAATTGCTTGACTCGGTTAATTCAAGCCATCCATGTCGTGAGTCAAATAAAAATGTTAAATGATTCTGTAAAAATAAATAAAAAATTTCGATTCAAAACGTTTTCGTCCTTGCTTAGCTGATCGAATTCTCTCTCACCAAACAAAAAATCTAGGATAAAAAAAAATAACCACTTGAAAAAGTGTGTTAAGAAATAAGCCAAAAACCAGGTTTAGTCTTATATATGTTCTATTTTAGAAACTTCAGCCATTTTTGTTGGACATAATCAAAACACCCGTGTTCGATGTTTCCCTTCATTGTATATTTTACTATATATTTCCTACTGGGGACGGATAAAGATCGATAAAGTTAGTCCCATTTGGTCCAGAACCGTCTATAAGATTTCTTGGATTTATGATTTAATTTTCTTGAAAAATCAGTCAAGCTTATGTAATCTTCTATATACACAAATACAATGACTGGTTTCAAATTACTACTTTGAGAGATAAATGATTTTCACTGACTAATTGTCCGACCCTATCTTTACCATCAAAATATATTTTTTTTACATAAAATTGTCCCCCCCCCCCCCCCCCCCCCCATTTTGAATGGATGCCGTCAAGTGAGGAGACTACAATTTTAACTTCTGATTGGACCCATATGTGATGAAAATTCCCAACCTGTGTATGCATCTACTTATATATATATATATACATGTGTAATATATCAATTCTAAATAGTAATTCCCCAACAATATTAAAAATTGTTGTCAACTATTTGAATGAATACTTGTTGGTGAGAAACTCATTACTAAAAGGTACTTGATTTCTGTAATAATTTATATGCTTCTCTTTTATTTTTATACATTTCTTTCATAATTATCACTCCTTCATTGTATATATGTTATTGTAGTTTGTCTTTAATTTGTTGCCATAACCATTTATTGTCAATGCGTTAGTGCTAATAAAGTTATCTTATCTTATAATGTATCACGATTACGCCAGCGACGCGCGTTTCGTTTATATAGATATACAGAAGACTCATCAGTGACGGTCATATAAAAAAGTTAGAAAGCCAAACAAGTATAAAGTTGAAGAGCATTGATGACCCAAAATTCCAAAAAGTTGTGCCAAATACAACTATTAAAGGTAATCCATGCATGGGATAAGAACATCCTTATCCTCTATCTATCAAGCACCTAATTGTCAAAAATGAGAGTATGCGGTGAAGGGCTGTGGATTTTTTTTTATGAAAATTTCCATATGTTTAGCATTGAATAAACACAAGGAATCCTGGATACATAATCTTTATCTATAACAAAAGCTGTATAGAAAAAGAGGTCCGTTGTTTAAGATATTTTTGGTATTTAGCTGTATAGAAAAAAGTCCGTTGTCTGTTATTATTTCTTTGGTATTTAGCTGAAGTAATTCATTTAGTCGGTAACGCGTTTTAAAAATGGAAGTCCTTCAGGTTATAACAAAGATGTAAAAGACAAAAATGGTAGGCAAGAACAACACATTCTTAATTTTTGGCACACATTTATCCTTAAAACATTGTACAAATAATGTTATTCGGAGAAAAAATAACTTAAATGTAATGTGTTGTTTAAAAAACAAAGTTGCATAAACTATATGCATAAGTATTAAACAAGTTACAAAGATGTAGTCAAATTTTGTACCAGTATTGTACCAGTATTGTGGTTTTTTATTAAATAAACAATACATATAGGAAATTAATCTTTTATTAAAGGTGTCACATATATATGCATAATGATATTAACATATGACATGACAACTTTATATGGAATGATTACCGGTAAGTAACTTTAACTGATGATGCCATAGATGTCAGGTACACTGTGATTGTAATCAAAGAAAGTTTTAAATATTCTGATGTTTTTTTCTTAAGGGAACCGTACTATCTCATTTTAATAAACTCTTTACTTTTCTTCCAGCTCTCGCTTTCCAAGACTCAATAGTATATTTTAGCGCATTTTATGTTGACATTAATGCTGTTATAGCTTCTATATCATCAGCATTGGTGTTGTTTATTTCTTCTTCAGATGGCATTTCTGCACAAGTTTTCTATATTGACATTTAGGTATTCAGTCTGTGGACTTTCTCTTATGCTCTTTAGATTTCAAGCTAGTTTAAATAGCACCTGTATGCCTCTCTTACTGTAGGAGTGCTTGTATAGTATGAGTATTTGATTATTTGTACCAGTAGATACATGTACAAAATGTTGTATTTGCCCATATGGTTCTGAATCAACTGCTTTTAATAACTACCTTAACATTCATGTAGACAAACTAGTTAATTTGATTATAATCAGGTTCCCCTATCATTAAAGCAACTTTTAATGTTTAATGGATATTGATATCTTTTATCATGTTTATCTTGTTTATAGTGAAAATAAAGACCAACAAATGCATATGATCATATACAATGTCATATTAAAATATCTGTAAAAAAATATGATGGCATACATGTAAATCATTTTAAATGCTGAATTTACAGTGTTATAGTGTAATAATTTGTTTGAATTTATTAAAAATTAACTCAGATAATAACAAGTTTTTATTTTATTTGATGTAAATTGAATTAAATAAAATATAGATTTATATATATATGATAAAATCATAAGCAATTATTTATATAATTATCAATTGTTTGAATAATATGAGTTAATTACAGTAATATTTTGTTTATTGAGTTATTAATTTTAACAGGTTATTAATTGATTTCACAATTATCCAATCTTTTTGAGCATGTTGAGTTCATTTAATCTCTCTTGGATCTTCAATATCTAATTTTGCTTAAAATTCAGTTTTCATAAACCTTAAAGTATAGTTAACAATACAACTACAATACTGGTATATCAGTAATGTACCAGTATTGCTGTTTTTTTTATAAAAAGTTACAATACTGGTACAAAATTTTTATACCAGTATTGTGGACAATACTGGTATACCAGTATTGCGATCACCAACTACAGGAGATCCGAATATTCACCTTATCCCTATTTGTCTGCCATTACTAGATATCACACAGCCACAGGAACAAATTTTGACTTCATAAAACTATATATCTGAGGCCAGAATTGAAAAGTGATTGTTGTATGCGTCAAAAGTTCAAGCGCCTGGGTCAGCCGGGATTAGCGATAAGGTGTATTGCATCCAATTTTAACAGTGCACATGACACCTATAGAATCCATGATAAATATGTGATAATCTCTCTGTCTTAAAGCAGATTTCTTACCATGGTTCTTGTGAGATAAAATAACAATTTTAAATGCAATAATTTGATAAAATAGATAATTGAGATTGATGAATTGAAAAAGTAATGGGCTATTTTGTTGGGTTTGGCAAAATAGCCTCCTACATGTACATGTAGGTGCTATTTTCCCGGTTCAGGCAAAATAGTGATCTATATTGAGTTTGGCTATTTTGCCGGTCCAAATTAAGATTTTCAGTATATAAGAATAGAAAAAATATAGAAAAATAAACTTTAATAAGAATATCTCTAAACAAGTATGTCTTCTTTATAACTTTAGACAGAACCTGCATATTAAAATTGATACTCTTTATGTATTAAGAAGTCTCTAAAACTATATGTATTTTTTAAAACACTTTTACAAAACATAAATATTAAAATTGATAGTTAAAAATATATATATAACACATTAAGCAAAGCATGCAAACCTATATAAAAAAATCGACATTCTAATTAAAACTTTAAAATAAAATATCCTATAGGTTCTAAAACAATTCAACAAGCTCAAAATGTTTAACAAGTGTAACAAAACCAGTGCCTTGCTTTTGGTGCATACTTTAGTCTTGCACACGAAAGATGCTGCCACTGAAGACATAAACTGCACATGACACTGTTTTTTTTTGCGTCTGCATTGCTTTTGCAAAAATTACAGATATATAAATTCAACTCAACTTTGACACAATAAATGCTGTTGATCGATTTCCAAGCATCTTCTGTGCAATATTTCTTTATTAATCTTATATTAACTAGTTTGTCTACACATGAAGTTGAAACCATTTCAGGGCAAGTTTCTACCTGTTCCTCTTTTATCACAAGACCGTCATCAACTGCTGACTTTGCTATTTCTTTTCCAACAAACCATTCTAATATAATCACATCAGTCTCTTTAGATGCTTTTTGATCAAAAGTAATACATTTAGTGCCCACCTTTTGGGTAATCCTATTACAGTTTGTTGTAATTCCCTTTGGTCTGCCGCGATTTTTCATTGTAGGTGGTAAAACTATACTTGAAATCGTTTCATCAGAGTTCAATGTTCAAATTGAATGTCATCTCTCGCTGATTCGATTTCACCACTTTCACTACATTGACTATCGGTTCTACTTTCCGCTTGTTCATTCAGATCTGCAACTTCCCTTTGTGATTCCATTTGATCAGATGTTTCCACTTTAAGAAATTCCACCACTAAGCAATGCTTTCCATCATGCCAATGTTTTAATATATTTTGTAAAGTGAATGATTTTGTTTAAATAATTGTTTTCTGTATCTTCCGAAACCAAAGTTGCAATCTGCTGGGTAAGAAGCTGTGTTTGTCTGTATTTCTCAATTTGTGACAATTTATGACTACGTTTTGGAGTGCTAATAATAGAAGATCGTGATTTTAATTCTTCAGAGGGAAGCATATTGACATTTAGCCCTATATCCGATTTGTATATAAATAATTTCATAGAAATATTTTTTATTTCAAATAGTCGGATTAAAAATCTGAAATAGGACCGGCAAAATAGTAAAACTCTATATAGATCGCTATTTTGGCGGAGCTGACAAAATAGCCCTTAGGAGACTATTTTGCCGCAGCCGGCAAAATAGCCACTGCCTTTTTAAAATACATTTTAATCAGTATGTATATTATACCTGAAAACTTACTAAAAATGTACCAAAAATGTATTTGTTTTTATATTTCAGAATTATCCTCCAATATCTAATTTCTTTAGTGTAATATGAAGTATGTGTAGGTTTGAGCATGGGAATTTTCCAGTAAGAAGACTAACTATAAATATGTAGATGTACAAGTGTTATGTAACTTGAAGTAAAGGTATAGTTAATTTATGATTCATGAATCATTGTTATGTTGTTTATTTAAAAATGTCAGTCATTATTTAAAGAATTAATCTGCACTATAAATGAATTAAATGTAAAGGATGGGAAAATGCCATAATCAATATGAAATGTCAATTCTGAGCATCTGATTATTGAACCATAGTAAGATAGAGAACAACATAATTGTAAAGATTTGTCTTATAAATAATAAAGGCTGTCCCAGGTTAGGGGCTGGTTCCAGGCTCACTAAAAAAGTTTAACACTGCCCATGTGTGCCTGACCCAAATCATGAGCCTGTAATTCAAAGGTTGTCATTTTTATCTCACTCACGGTATATTTTCTGATAGTTTTGTACATGGCTGCTTGTTTTTTTTATTTGAATTATATTAGATTAATCATTTTTGGGCTATTTATAGCTAACTAAATGGTATTGGTCTTGTCCATTGTTGAAGGTTGTTTATATCAAGGTTATTTTGGTCTATGTTGGATAGTTGTCTTATTGGCAATCATACCACATCGTAGTGTTTTTAATACACATGTACCAGCTGGGAAACCAGACCCAATTATGGAACATGATTTGTACCGACTAATTTAGTTAGATGATAATGTTGTAAAAGAGCAGAAATTACTGATTTGGTGTATAAATTTGGTTTGACTGCTACATACTCCCTCTTTAAAGCTGTTTATGATAGCATTGTTTCTAATTTGAAGGCTTACAATTGGAAAATATTGGTTGAAGTCTTGAAATACAGATGCATAAAGATTTGATTGGTTTTATTTTATGTCTAAAGATGACTTTTCTTGTATATTTGGGAAACAACAAAACTCCATCCAAAATTTAATATGGCTGAGTTATCTCCCATTGTAAAAACTGATTTGATTATGCTTGAAATCATTAGAAACACTCAAACAGTTTCTGACTGGATTCATTATTATTATATTGGTTTGTTGCTGATTTCATCAAGAGACATATTACTTGAAATGTTATTTGCACATTGCTTTTTTGTAGGAATCAAGCATTTATGGTGTATTTTGAATGTATGGATGAAAATTTGTCCTTTTTCCAGAGTTTATCAAATTGAAACATTTCAACAGTCAAGAACATTTTTTCAAAACCAATATGTCAAAAAAAATATATCTGCTCTTAACACCATATTTCAAAAGGACAAAAAATATTTATATGATAACAAAGACAAACTCTGATGAGGACACTCATCAAATTTCATGACTATCATTTTTCTCAATTATTTCTAGCCATCATTGCTAGTGTTTTTATATGTCTTTATAAAGAACATTTATTTGGCAATGAAATGTTGAATTAATGTTCTGAAAATGTTTAATTGAAAGCATATTTTAAGGTGATCCTTGAAAGATGGATGAAAACTCAGAAAAGACAAGGATTGTAGAGGTGTTGAGGTTATTATTCAGGTCATCAGAAGATGAGGTTATAACCAAGCTTACAAACAACCTTGACCTGTTGGATGTACAGTTTGGATATGGTAATAATAAATCTTTTATACATGTTTATTATGGTGGAGCATTAGAAGTTGTTAGGGGGTAACAAAAATAAAATGTACTCCACAGTGCCATTGAAATTGGGGAAAAAACGGGCTAAAAGTGATAATTGATGCATTTCAGTTTAGTTTGACATTTGAGTGCTATAATCTACGTAATTCTTCCGCAATGCTGATAATAACTATTTATTTAAGCCTGAAGCATAGGAAAAACTGTTTATAGCAGAACATGTAATGCCTCATCTTTGAATATTGAAGATAAAATCTAAAATTGTTTCAGTTAATTAATTTATTTTAGTTGCTGATGGTTGTTTGACTGTTTTTGTCGAGCCTTCAACTTTAGTCGAAAAAGTGAGACTAAGCTATCCTACATTCCGCCGTCGTCGTCGTCGTTCGGGGCGTCCACAAATATTCACTCTGTGGTTAAAGTTTTTGAAATTTTAATAACTTTCTTAAACCATACTGGATTTCTGCCAAACTTGGACAGAAGCTTTTTTATGATCATAAGATAGTATCCAGAAGTAAATTTTGTGAAAATAAAATTCCATTTTTTCCATATTTTACTTATAAATGGACTTAGTTATTCTTCCGGTTAACATTACATCCATATAGTTAATGTTTTTAAAACATTTATTAGATTCATAAGCTATCCCAGTGTTCTCCCCAGGCCCTTAAAGGACCACGGGCCCGCGATGTATAATTTTCTGCCGCGGTGGTATCGTTCTTGCCGCGATGTATAATTTTTTTCCGTGGTGCTAAAGTTTTCGGTAAAAAAATCGTATTAAAATCGGTAAAGTTTCAGATGACTTCAACTTTACATCAAAATTGACCAGTTCTAACCAGTTTAATCCAGTATTGACAAGATGATTGTTTACACCACGTGATCGATTTACCTGTTGAGGTTAACCTTGATGATTGGATTTAATCGATGTACATGATTCTTTTGTGTTTTAATTAATTAAGAGATCATAATTAAATAACAGACTTGTGAGGGACAAGCAGACATTTGTTAATGAACCCTATTACGCCAGTCTCAAGTCAAAATAAGTTGCCTTTTAGGAATTAATTGTGGAGTTACTTCCCCTGATTTTGCTAATTACAAATAAATGCTCCTCACATATAATTTCTCATTGCAAATAAAAATTGCAAATAAAAATAAAGTACAAATTGAATGCAAAATTATATTAGAATGTTACATTAAGGATGAAAACATTCTTAGAACATACCAACAAAAATGTTTTGCAAATTATTTTTGAGAATCATACCATTATTGATGCACAGACATATTATAATAAATGGGTAATTTATACGATGTTAAAATTATTTGACTGTAACAGGTCTAAAAAGCCTACTGCCACAACTCTAATACATTCCCATGCAGGACTAAAGCTAGGGATGAACCTTGTGAATAGAAAACTCTTTTAAAGTACTCTCCATGTCTGTAACAAAGTATTAATCATTAAAACAAATTTGTTGTTGTCTAAAAGAATCAGATCTAAAACTATGGAAAATAGTTTTTAATTTACTGAAGGTTCTGTATCAAAAATCTTGTTCAAAGTTCATTGTTATGGGGAATGTGTAGTGTAACTACAAGTATCGGGACAAAATGGCTTGATCAAAATATAAGAAGTGACTTTAGCTTAAAGACTAATTGTGCTTTCTTTTATTTATTCTCTAAAGATATTAAAGTATACAAACTGTTTATTAATTTACTTTTTCTACCAATAATTTTCTGACCCAAAGTCCTACAACACAGTTCCACAGTAAACAAAACAAAGGCAAACAGGTAATGACAAAAAGTAACAACAAAAAAAATAAGCGACGCAAAGCGACACAAAATACTGTAAAATTCATTTCGTCACGCGTTACCCTGGTGCTATCCAAAAATCCTGGGGAGAACACTGTATCCTGGATTTTTTCAAAACTTGGACAGAAGCTTCTTACAATCAAAAGATAGTATCAAGCGGAATATTTTTATTGATTTTTTCCCTCATTTTTGTTGAGCCTGCAATTTACAGCAAAAGTAGGCGAGACGCTGGGTTCCGCGGAACCCTTACAAATTTTTTAATCAATGATACTTTCTGAAGAAACATAGTTCATGAAAACTTTTTTCATGCTGTTTAAAAAACATATTCTTTGGGTTGATATTCTTGTGTAGTGTTGAAAATTTTATCCATAAACAATTTTTTTGTGATTTATTTTGTCATACAAATTAAATTTCACACATACTTTCTTTCAAACTTTTACTAATTAGTTTTTAGTCAATCTTAATATTTCAATTTTCCTGTAACTTTTCATAAATGTTTTTATTATTTTTTAGAATATCTATCATATTCACCCTGTGTATGTATGAAGATGTTAGAACAAGTCAAACATAATGGACATATATTTCATCCAGAAAAAGTTGTGGAATTTATACTTCACGGAAAATGTAGTCATGTGACAAACCAAAGTAATCCCAGATTTATTCGTCAAGCAAGGACAACATTCCTTATTGTATCTTGTATTTTACAAAAATTTGACATCATTAAATTCTTAACAGACAATGGTGTTTTATTAAATCAGAAGACATCATCTATGAGTCTCACTCCGCTTCATGCCGCTATTTTAAGTAAAAACATGAACATTTTCAATTTTTTCCTTTCGTCAGGCGTTGATGTCAATGCTACCTGTACTCCATGTACGAATAAAGTTTCTAGTCTTATGTTAGCTGTATTAGAAGGTGCTGAAGATATGGTGGAAATTCTACTTGATCACCCCAATATAAACAAATCTTACATTAACACTCAAAGTAAAACAGCTTTGTGTTGTGCTGCGGAAATTAACTCAGTACAACTTGTTGATAAGTTGATTAAAGCAGGACTAAAAGCTACGAACATGACAATTTGTAAAGCTGTACAAACAAATAATGCTGAGTTGTTACAACTAGTGGTCAGTTCCAGACGATACTTTGTTCCACAGTTTCAAACATATGCTTTACATACTGCTGTCAAGCTAAGTAAGTTTTTTACTAGGTATTGTCAAATACTGTGGATTCATTAATATTTGTCGGATACTAATTTCTCTTGGATTAAGTGGGTACAGAGGTACATGTACAATGTACCACAAATTTAAATGTTCAATGAATTACAAATTGTTGAAAGGAACTTATACAGACTTTGCCAAAACAACAAAATTAAATATCCACGAAAATGCAAATTTTCCTCTATCAACGTAAAATTTCTCTCCCATAGACTCAATGTAAACAAAAGGGGAAAACAAAACAAAAATTCCCTACCTACTTACCCTATTTTTTTTCAAGGATGTAATAGGAAACACTCATATTGTTTTATTTGGCCTGAGTGAGATAAATCTGTAATTATTATACATCTGTTTCAGGTAACAAAAAGATGCTGAAGCTTCTTCTTGATAGAGGTTTTCATTTCAATCATGGGACAGACAAACTATATGATCAGGAATCCTTACATTTAGCTGTTCTTCGTAACGATGAAGATATGGTTAAAATTCTGCTGAATCATCAAATAAAACTTGACAATGAACTAAATGGCTATACAGCTTTGGATTGGGCAGAATTAATGGATTATGATGGTATTATTGAAATGATCAAAAACGAATACAGGCTGAGATGTATAAAGCCACAAGATAAGAAAGACAGGAAGTGTATTATTGATGCACTCTTTGAAAGAGATGGAATAAACAGATCTAGTGTTATCAGAAAATTGGCGTCAAAAGGGTTTGATATCAACAGTCACAGTAACGAAGGTCTAACAATGCTGCATGAAGCTGTGTTTGATCACGATTCTGATTCACTAAAGGTACTCCTAGAACTGGGAGCAAATCCAGGTATAAATTCTACATCTTTACCAAATAGAACACCATTGTATGATGCTGTTTCAAATGGAAACATCATGGCAGCAAGATTGCTTTTAGATGCTAATGCCTCCATGGATTTTATTGTAAAATATGAAGAAAATGTTATAGGAAATGACATTAATGACGATGATAATGGCTACATAGTACCTCCAGAAGAACTCCCGTTAGAACGATCTGTGTTATGTGCTGCAATCTGCAGAAATTTAACTGACATGGTCTGGTTGTTGTTGTCTTCAGGGTATAATATACAGCAAGAAAAAAAGACATCTTTACAGTGGATGATTGAGAAAAGTAAAAGTGATAATATTCGACAATGGTTATCATGTAATGTAGAAAGTCCTCAAAATCTCTTGATTTGTTGTAGAGACTATATTAGAAAACTGTACAAATATGATTTGAAATTGTTTGTTGAAAATCAGTGTATACCACAGCATTTAAAAGACAAACTTTTGTTAAAGGATATATTGTATAGAGATGTAAGAAGCTCACAGAGATTTTGCCACTGGAAAAATATTTATTAATGTTTAACATGCACACATGATCAGGGACAAAAAGGTCCATTTATATCAGATGTATAAACTCTTGCTTCAGTACCTTTTTTAAAAGATCAGTTTGTATTCAGCTTCCACTTCACTAGTCAGTATAACAGCTTTTAGAGAAGATTATAATTTTAGACAATCAAAGTTTATAGAAATCTGTTTACTATTTTTGTTCTTTTAAATGTCCTTTAATATGGCAGGTGAATTTAGGTTTACAATTAAATTTTGTTTTTGTGTTTACTTGAAAGTTCATTTCACAGAGACCAGTATTGTCACACCACTAATATTTAACCGCTAAACTCTGTATCTGTTGAAATTCTTATCAACCCAGTTCTAAGATGATATTTTTAGTATATTTCCATTTTAAGGTTGATTTTTACAGACTAAATTCACAATGTAAAGGAGTTTGTGAATTACTTTAAATCATTGTTTGATATTTACTTATAACCCCAATTGAGATTTTGTTGTCTTACATAAAGAATTTTTTCAATATCGACCAGTACTGAAATCATGAAGTTATTAATTAACAGGCCATTCATTAGGAGGCGGTACCTGGTACTTTTACCCTCCTATGCTATTGACAAGTACCGCCTAAATGTAGGAATTTTTATATAAGATATTCATGGAATAAATTGAAAAGTACCACCTAGAAACGTGGAAAGTACCAGTCAACATGAAATATAATGAAACCCCTGAGTTAAGTATTTTTTTTTTCTAATTTTTAAATATGTTTCAGCTCATTCATCTAAAATGGGCCAATTGCATTTATAACTCTATTTGCATACACCAAACTCGTAATAATGCTCATAAAGAATGCAATCAAAATGTTGATAATAAGGATTCATTATGACCTAATTTGATCTAAGTATATAGGAGCTGCAATGTTTAAATTCCTGTTCAAACCATCAGATGAAGCATTTATGAATAAAAAAAATACACCAGGTATTTATTCATAACCTTTTCAGAACATGCATTTATGTCAGGAATTCATATATTCCTTTCATATACTAGTAACTATTTTTAGAATGACATTGTTTACATACAACATGTTTTGTTTAAT